>ML340948.1:0-122595 GCA_005239505.1 Nicotiana paniculata | reverse complement strand
AATAACATAGGAAATATACAAATCTAGAATATTCCTTATTTACTTTTGTTTCCTTATCAAAGTACGAAAAATTTTCAGGTTACTAATCTCCATTTCAGAGGTGCAAGAATTTTCCAAGCAATCATGGAAGAATTATTATACCATAAAGGGATGAAATATGCTGAAAATGTACGTCCCATTTTCCCCTGGTATATAGTCCTCTTATTTCTCTCTAATTGTATGGCTAAAAATATAAGAAAATTTTAAACTGTGATGATAGGCCATCCTTAGTGGAACTTCAGCAGGAGGGTTGGGTGCAATCCTACATTGTGACAAATTCAGACTTTTTTTCTCCTTGACCGCTAGAGTCAAATGCATCTCTGATGCTGGTTTCTTTATTAATGCGTAAGTACATGAATCTGAGAAAATTTCAAGAGTGTGTTTCTCTTTTTAACTAATTCTTGTATGAGTTTATGCAGAAAAACTATAACTGGTGAACCACATATTCAAGAATATTTTAAGAGAGTTGTTACTTTGCATGTAAGAACCATCATTTAGTAAATTATTTCTCTTTTTTTATTCTTTATTGCTTTGTATGAAACATTAAAAGTGACTCTCTTTTGGTTTGTACTTTAGGGATCTGCCAAGAACCTACCACCCTCTTGCACATTCTTGAGCTTAGACCCAAGTTTGGTAAGAACAATTTTATTTATTTATTGTGTAAATAAATTAACCAACATGATATTTCTAACTAATTAGTATACAATCCAATGATTTGGCAGTGCTTCTTCCCTCAGCATGCAGCGCAACATATTTGCACGCCACTTTTCATCATTAATTCGGCTTATGATTCTTGGCAGGTTTGAAAATCAATTTCTATATATGATAGTAACTAATACATTTCTGAATATATTTTATTTTCCTTCATATTCTAAAGGGTTTTGCCTATTGATTCTTGAAAATTAGATAAACAACATTTTGGTTCCTGAAGGTGTTGCTGACCCTGAACATGTTTGGGATACATGCAAGAAAGATATAAATAAATGCTCACCAAGTCAAATCCAAACTCTCCAAGATTTTAGGTCGACATTTTTAGAGACATTGAACGAATTAGGACCAAGTATATCAAGAGGTTATTTCATTTCTTCTTGCCATTTTCACCATGGCATTGAATTACAAAGCTATTGGTCCGACAACAACTCGCCAACAATAGCTAACAAGGTCATATTTTCATTTCTTTTATTCTTTATATTACTATAATTTTTTAGCTTTCTTGTGTTGTTATTTGACAATAACTCATTGTAATGCAGACAATTGCTCAAGCTGTTGGAGACTGGTTTTTTGGTAGAAGTGGATTCCAAGGGGTTTACTGCCCCTATCCTTGTGGTAAATATTGCCAGTAGAGGTTGCTCTTGTTGTACTACTAGCTATTTCAGATGGTTGTACATTATTGCAAAATTGTAATTTTTGTTTTTGTTTTCACCTCTACATGTTTTGATTGAGCAAATTATATTTTTTGTCTTCACACGTTCTGATCGAACAACTATTTTCCCTTGAAAAAACGATTTGCTAATTGAAAAGTTTATATCATTCAAAATAAAATTTTCGTCGTATGTAATACTCCCTCCGTTCAATTTTACTCGGCACATTTGATTTTTTACGCCCCATAAGAAATAATAAATAAAGTGTATAATTTACCAAGATACCCATATTAATTAATGCATATTTTATTGGATTTGAGAAAATAATTTGGAATGAGTAATAAATATTATAGGTATAAAAGGAAAAAAAATTATTTTATTTTGATATGCGTAAAACGAAAAGTAAAAGTAAAAATATATTTTTAATATATCTATAAGTAAAAGTGAATGAATGGAGTAATCAATTAGCAAAAGAAAACATTCAATGTGGGTTAATTAAAGCATGCATGCGAGGAATGTTTCCTGTCCTTATCTGAAACTCCAAAAGGAGTAAATAAAGTAGGACCTTACGTTAGAATATTAAGGACCTATTTATGAGCCATTTCTTGTCTCACATAATATTGATAAAGCATTACCAATCAGAATCAAATTGTTTGGCAGACACAAGTTGACTAGTAAATTGCGTAAGCGAACTTAATTTTATATTTATTTCTTGAAGTATATCTATATTTTAATTTGTTGAAATATCTATTTAATAATTTTATTTCTGTATTTCGTAACCCTAATATATGTAATAAACTTTATTTAACCTGTCCTTTTTATGATTTACCTTAATAATTCTCATTATCAGGATATAAGAGCAAGCACTAACGAAGATGAAAGTTCGTAAAAGGTCCATTTTGATAGATTTTTCAACCTTTATTTTCTTCATTTCTTACTTCCTCTGTTAATCCTCACAAAATGAATTATTTTATGATTTTGCAAATCAATAAATAGATTAAAAAGCAAAATCGTAAAAATCAAGTGAATGAAGTGTAAATGTAACTAAAGAAAACATTGGATAACTAGTGGTGAAAAGTAAAAAGAACATCTATCCAAAATTAGTTCCCTTTTCATTTCATCTACATGACTTTATATATTCTTATTTTATTCAGTAATCAGTATTATAGTATAAATCCAATTAAATGAAAAACTTCTGTGATATTTTATCTGAGAATCAACTTATGTAACTAGGTAATATTTATTGATAATGTTTTTCATCCAAACTTATTGTTCTCAATAAAGTTTTTTTATTTTTATTTTTATTTTTTATATATACGCAATTAAAAATCACATTTACATTTCGTTTAATTCTAATTATGAATGCGTATTTGCATTTGAATGGAAGGATTTGAGCATGTGGATTTTAAATTCACAAGTGTAATTACTCGATATTTGCTGGATGCGCAAGAATAGGCCTCCCCTAAATTCCAGTAGATATTTTTACCTTTTTATGTAGATTACACTTCAAAAATGATATCTTCTAATAAGCTGCCAATTAGTTTATATTTCAGAAAAGATGGTTACCAGAATATTTATTGGTACTAACAAAAGTATTATTTTGCAGGAAATATATATCCCGATAAAAATGTGTTCTAAGCAAATCATGATGGTGTTGGAAATTTGCGTTTTTGTCTTAGTTTTATTTCCTGAGACGTTGGTAAACTGTAGAACTCCTGAAGAAACAGAGTTAATTTGTTATCTGCTATGCAAGGAAGACTGGGGGGTTTATGGATGGGACTATACTAAGAACCTTACTCAAGAGCAAATTAATGAAAAATGCAGAAGGGGAGAAAGATTTATGCCATGTGAAATTGATGGAGAAGTGATCTTGTAATTAATTATAAATATTATATTTTCTTATAGAAACTTGTTCACATAGGACCGGTAGAAAATAATACACAATATTAATAAATAAATTACTGAGAGATCTTTACAAGCTTATTTTCTTCTATTCAGGTTTTAAGCAAGCGTAGGATATCATTTTCTTTGATATTATGGAAAATGGTCAAAATTGCCGTTAAAAATTGGACATTTATTTGCCCCTGTCTTGACAAATAATTGTAACGACCCGGCAGGTCGTTCCGAGAATTTATCCCTGTTTCCCCCGTTTTTGCTTCATTTTATGAGGTTCAGCTTCACTTATGTGTGTTGGGTTGGTTCAGGTTCAGGTTCAGAGTGGTCATGGTGAGCATTGAGGCAATTAGTCTCTCAAGGTAGCCTAATAGTGAGAAAATCAACTCAGAGTTGACTTATTGGTGAACGACATCGGAATGCGGATTTTTTGGCTCGGATAGCTTCGTTAGGTGATTTGGGAGTTAGGAGTGTGTTCCGAATATTTTTGTGATGTCCGGTGTAGAATTAGGCTTGAATTGGCGAAAGTTAGTTTTTGGCGATTTTCGGTAGGCAGTGAAAAATAGGCTATCGAGGTTGGAATGGAATTCCGGAAGTTTGAGCAGGTTCGTAATTTCATTTTGGATATGTCTGCAAAATTTCAGGTTAATCGGAGGTGTTTTGGTTGGTTTCGGCGTAGTTCGCGAATTTTAGAAGTTTCAAAGTTCTTAGGCTTAAATTTGATGTAAATTTGGTGTTTTCGTGTTGCTTTTGGTGTTCCGAAGGCTCGACTAAGTTTGAATGATGTTATGAGATATATTGGTATGTTTGGTTGGGGTCTCGAGGGGCTCGGGATTGATTCGGATGGTTGACGGGAAGTGGGATTGAATTTTTGGAAATCTGCTGTGCTGGTTGCTGGTGTTTTCGCACCTGCGGAAGGGGGAGTCGTAGGTGCGATCGCACAAGACCGGAAGGTGAGATCGCAGGTGCGAAATCTAGCTGTGTAGTAGAAGTCCGCAGGTGCGAGGTGTTGTCGCAGGTGCGAGATTTTGTCCGTTAAGTTGGTTATCGCAGGTGTGCACCCTGGGACCGCAGGTGCGGGTGCGGAAATGACTGTGCAAAACAGTATAAAAGGACCCCCCCTCCCCCTCCGCGAATCCCTCAAATTGCATGCGGGAGAAGTCCATTGAAGGGGGTTTTGAGAGGGGATTTCCAGGTTCTTCAGCAAAGGTAAGTTCTTGATTTATTAATCCCGTTCCTATGCTATTTTATTGAGATTAGGCTTGAAAATTTAAGAATTTGGGTTAGAAAAGTTGGAAAAATTGGAGGAAGGAATTGATTTTTGTTTTGAGGATTTGAGTGGGCAATTGTGGTTCGATTTTGGTGTTCTTAGTATCTATAAAATCGGGAGAGGACGAGGGTTCTAATGATGTAAAAATTTTTGTATTCCGAGATGTGGGCCCGGGGCTCGGGTTTGGCCGAATTTCTAGATTTTTGTTTAATATGATGATTTTCGATTGGGTTGTGTTCCTTGAGTATATTTTAATGATGTTGAACTGTTTTTGGCTAGATTCGGAGCAATTGGGAGCCAATTTGAGGGGCAAGTGCATTGCGGACTAGTGTTGTGGACCGGTAGAGGTAAGTAATGGTTATAAATTTTGTCCTGAGGGTATGGAACCCCGGACTGCATTGTTTTCTCATTGAGTTTGGAATGGCGCACATGTCGGATGCCGAATATGTGGCACGTACTAAGTTTTGGATTGGAATAGGTCCTCTCCACGACAACTAATGAGTTGCATATTTTCTCAAAAACTTATGTTAAATTTATGTTCTAAAGATTTGTGAAATATTTGGGCTATACGCCGTGTTTGGGGCTTCGTGCCGATCTGTTGAGACCCTTTGAGGGTGTTTTACTGTTGTTTTCCTCACTACCTGTTGATGGTTTTTTACTCAGCATCATTGTGCATACTGTTTTCTTTGAAACTCAGCATGATTTACACCACTTGAAATTTAACTAATGTTTTGGGTCGAGTACCCTATTTTTACTGATTCGCCCGAGGGGCTTTTCGAGTGGCTCCACCGAGTGTGGCCGAGGGTCAAGAGTGATGGTGAGGAGGCTTTCAGGCCTTATGAGTGATATTAGTGCTTGGGCTGAAGGAGCCCCTCCGGAGTCTGTACACACCCCTAGTGAGCGCACCGAGTGCCGAGTGATGAGTGATGGGAGGCCGAGCGACGAGTGATTGGGAGGCTTGATTTACTGTGAGGTGCTGAGGGATTGTGAGAAAATGCCCGAGGGGCAGTTTATGAAACATGTTTTCGCCCGAGGGGCTACTTATGATTTTACTACATTCATTGCATACCAAATATTTGTTTTAAAGTTACTGAATTGTTTTAAGAACTTTTATGAAGTTGATTTCGAAGGCATGATGATTTCGTATATTTATGTATACTATTGGAAAGTAAGGCTGTGTATATTGTGACATTAATTTTATGTGATTCCTTGCTACTTAAACCTGATTTATCTCCATTACTACTGAGTTGGCGTACTCACATTACTCCCTGCACCTTGTGTGCAAATTCAGGTGTTAGGGCAGGGTGAGTTGTCTATCTGTTCCAGAGATCCTCGGAGGTTTGCAAGGTGGCTGCATGCGTCCGCAGTCCTGCTCCCTCTCTTGTTTAATATTATAGAATTTATTTTTGTTGAGTTGTATATTTATGTAGATGCTCATGACCAGTGACTCCGGGTTCTGGGGGGTTGTATGTATTATTCAGTATAGTTTGACTGTTTTTATAATTATTTAAAGGAAACTTTTATGGAAAAATCAATATAGTAAAGAGGTAAATGGGAGTTTATTATGATTTGAGTGAAGTTCTGGCTGGCCTAGTTCCATGATAGGCGCCCTCACGACTGGCCTGGATTTGGGGTCGTGACAGATTGGTATCAGAGCGCTAGGTTACATAGGTCTCACCGGTCATGAGCAGGTTTAGTAGAGTCTCGCGGATCGGTACGGATACGTCTGTACTTATCTTTGAGAGGCTGCGGAACCCTTAGGAAAATCTCACATTTTTAAAATTCTTGTCGTGCGAATCCATTTTGTTCAGCCAAGGGCATAACTCTTGAATTCCTTCAATGTATTCGAACGCGCACGAGAGCGCCTGATATTGGCTGTGCATCGACGGCTTGTGGCTTCCGTGGGTGAGATGTGATTTTGGCATGTTGGTAATGGGCCAGTCTGGAGGACTTGAGGCCGAATTCATTCTGTGGCTTGATTGCTGAGATTTTTGCTGTGGGCACATGTTATTGGGGACTGGTATGTCCGTTCGTGTTATTATTGATGAGGATTGGTGACTAGATGCCTATGTGGTGGGTGTGAATTGATGGCTAGATGTGTTCAGACTGTGAAATGTGTCGAAAGGGTTGGCTGGAAATGTGGTGAGGTTTATTGAGTTTTTGATTTCTGTCTTGATCTTGTATATGGCCTGAGTTGTGAGTATGTTGGAAGCCCTCCCATGTTGTGTAGTTGTGGAGTGAAGCGGATTTCTCTATTGGGTTATGAGTTCTTGGCAATGTCTCCTGAGTTGATCGTTTGCCCCAGTAACGTCCATGTATTTGATTGACAGTGTATTCCAGCCGTATTAGTGCTCCTTGTTATTGTATTCATTGATGGCGTCCTGGCATGCTCGCGTAGCCGGGAGTAGCATACTCAGTATCTGAGGATGGCTTTATAAGGATTCGGGGAGGAAAGGCTATATGCCAATTCTCCGAGTATGAAGTTTGGCTCAGTTCAGTAGTATTCCTGGGACACGTGGTGTCCAGTGAGGGTATCCATGTGGTTAGTCATGTGTGGGTACAACTTCCAGAAGCTCGAGATTTCTGTGACCGCCGCTCTAGTGTTAGTTCTGCCATGGGCTTCAGGTTGTTATCGCGTATGATGATGCCTCGAGGGTAGGCATTGGTTGTGTTCAGATGCAGGAAGGGTAGTGATTGCGTATTAGTTCTGGTCTTCAGAAGGGTATGGAGAGATAGCAATTGAGGTTAAGCGAGCAGGGTTATCTCCTGCGGGTTGTTCCAAGGCGTGTGGTCCCTATGTAGTTCTATAATGAGTTATCTTCTACCAATAAAAGATATATGTTGTAAATGGAGTTCTGATCGCTTGTGGAAGTTGGCGTGACTATTGCAATGGTGGATGCGAGATTGGCATTTGACTTGAGTGTTAGATGGTTTGGGTCATATAAGCTTATGAAGGATTTAGTTGAATCCCACCACAGCATGGTGGTAGTGTTAATGTGTGGGCATGGTCTTGGTTGTCTTGATCCTTGGCTTTGAGCCAAGTGGGGGAGTTCGTTATTGATAAGTTGACAACATGACTATGTGTGGTATTGGTTTCAGTTCGAGGTATATTGATAAATCAGTTATGACCTGCAAGCATGGGGTTTGGGAATGTCACGAGTAATGGAAATTTCTTCGATATAGGTTGTAGTGTGCCTTGTTTGGGTAATTGGGTTCTAGTGAATGATTTGGTGGAAGTTGTAAAAGGTGTAGTGTGTGCAGAGTATGAATTTGCTTGTGATTTCAAGTGAGTGGATCACTTTCCTGGTATGTTAGTATGCAAACGGGTCAGGTCGATTCTGTCTATTTGGTCAGTGTGATTGAGATTTTTACGTTAGAGGATGTCAAGACTTGTGATATTCTACATATTAGTATTAAGAAGGTGAAGGTAATGGATTTAGATTCGCAGAAGTCTCTTCAGGGTAAGTAATTTGAATGTGGTACTTTTGGGGATATTTGAGAGAGAGTATTCGACGGCTTATGAGCCTTAGACAATATGGTTTTTGTGCTTGGGTCACGTGTGGTGAGTCTGGGTTGCAAATTTGTGGTATTACGGCAGGAAGAAGTATCAATTTGAAGGTAAGTCAGAAGAAACCTCGGTAAATAGGGCGATTTGGTAGTAGGACGGATTGGCATGGTAAGGGATACGATTAGTTCTTTGGGTGTTCTTAAGGTGACGAGTTTCAGGTGGTTTCTAGCAATGCTTTTGGATTTTTGGTGGTCTGCGTGGGTTGGTTGAGTTAGAAGAGTTTAGTCCTGATGGTTTGGTGTTGCGCAAATGGGATTTCTGATAATTCCGGATGGTTTCTACCGCGGTTAAGGGTGCATATTTCTTGTGGCGTGTAGTGATTTGTTTCTAAATGAGATCAATTGAAAATTCTTGTCTAGTTGGGTACGTAGTTTCTTGTGGCTCAGAAGGGACCATGGAGTTCCCATATTTTCCTAGGTTGGCATGGTGTGTGCGGTATGTTGGGTGGAGTTGAGATTTGCATATGTGAGGTCACGGTTCTGTTCTGGAAGGAAGATCATAAATTCTTTGGCAGCATGGGCAATTTCAGATGACTAGGTAGATGATATCACTAAATGGTGCGACTTGATGAGGCATATATTTCAGAAAGAGCAATGTGTTTGAGTTAAGGGTACTTCGTTGGTATCGCGACACCCTATCGTTGGATCGACTGTTGATATTCAAGGTTTCTTAGTGAATGGAAGAAATATAAGGGTATTCTCCGTGGGGTGAATGAGTAATTGGGATGTGTTATGTATTCGAGTGGTGGAGTTGTGATCAGATATGGTAATCCGTACGTTTCATGGACTTCGAGACTGAGAGTTCTCATAAACATCATATTGTGTGGTAATGGACTGTGGAGATGCGAGCTAAGACTAGTTGGATGTTAGTATGTGCCATGATTCTGGCATTATGAACTTTTTGGTAAGTTGTCTATCTGTTGTGGGTGATCAAGTTAATTTAGGGTCACTGGTAGGCTAGTATGGGTGCGTGTGCTGCACCGGGTCGGAATTGTTGGCTTGAGTTTCTATTATTGAGAAAGGTACCATTCGATTGTGATTGATTTGTTCATGTTATGGAGTGATCTATGAGTTTCCCTTCAGTGTGGCGAGGAGTGGTGATTATTGGTTATATGCACATGTGGTGCGATTCTAATTGGGCTTTATAGCTAGATTTGAGTAAGGTAAGCAATTGGGTATTGCGGGATTGAGGCATGTTGGTTATATACCTTCTATTTCGGGTGGCATGGTATCGTCCGGTTTCCCCCGTGGTTATGGCAATGCACTTTGAGTGCTTGATGTCGAATTTCGAATGGTTATGGACTTTTGGGCAAGGTGTCTTGAAATATTCCAAGTGGACCAGTGTTTAGATGAGATCACACAGTGTAGCGGGAGTTATGTAGGGGTATGACCTTTGGTATCAGATTCATGTGTTTTTGAATTTTTACGGTGTATGCCAGGCTATTAGTATGATATGGTGATGGTAATTGTTAATGGAAGGATAGTCCTATCGTGTGGATCTTTCATACAATTTGATTACATTAGGAAGCTGTTGTTAAGTTCCCGAGTTGCACAGGTTTTGGCTTTGAATTGTATCGATGTGTCGAATGGTTAATGTCATGTATCAGGGTGGTTGTGATGGATGAGAGGAGGTCATTAGACCTATAATGAATATTTTCGGAATTTTGTACAACATAGTAGGAAGGATAAATATCGGGAGTCGGCTTCGAAATCTGCTATAATTCCTGTTTGGGAAGGGGGAGTTTCATGTCTGTCTGATTGGATGAATGGTTGTTAGTTCTATGTGCTTCTTTCATTTCGGCAGTGTATGGAAGTGTTAGAGTGAGGCATTTCTTGATAAAAGGTGGTGTACCGGTATTGGGTTGTTCTGAGCAGCTATTGGGGTTAGAGGTTGTTGCTATGAGAGTTAGGTCATGCGGTGTTTTATATGATTTCATCTGGGGTATGTATATGGCCTGATTCAGGATGTTCGGGCTTGTTCAGTTTATAGTTATGGAAATTTTGATCTTATATATATATCATTTCAGAAGTGGGAATTTGGTTCTAAGGTTTATGGGCCAGGATTTGGATTTTGAAATTTCAGCGGTATTGTGCTATTGGACCTATATGAGATAGGGTGACGTGGGATTCACCCCCAGGTATGTGCATGGTAAGATGCGTAACAGTTTGATAGTGCTGGAGAATAACTCTTGGCACGTTCGAGGACGAACATATGTTTAAGTGGGGGAGGATGTAACGACCCGACCAGTCGTTCCAAGAATTTAGCCCCGTTTACCCCGTTTCTGCTTCATTTTATGCGGTTCATCTTCACTTCTGTGTGTTGGGTCGGTTGGTTCAGGTTCAGAGTGGTCATGGTGAGCATTGAGGCAATTAGTCTCTCAAGGTAGCCTAATAGTGAGAAAGTTAACTGAGATTTGACTTATTGGTGAACGACCTCGGAATGCGGTTTTTATGGCTCGGATAGCTTGGTTAGGTGATTTGGGAGTTAGGAGTGTGTTCAGAATATTTTTCTGATGTCCGGTGTAGAATTAGGCTTGAATTGGCGAAAGTTAGTTTTTGGCAATTTCTGGTCGACAGTGGAAAATAGGCAATCGGGGTCGGAATGGAATTCCGGAAGTTTGAGCAGGTTAGTAATGTCATTTTTGATATGTCTGCAAAATTTCAGGTTTATCGGAGGTGTTTTGGTTGGTTTAGTTGGCGAATTTTAGAAGTTTCAAAGTTCTTAGGCTTAAATTTGCTGTAAATTTTGTGTTTTCCTGTTGCTTTTGGTGTTCCGAAGGCTCGACTAAGTTTGAATAATGTTATGGGATATGTTGGTATGTTTGGTTGGGGCCATGAGGGGCTCGGGATTGATTCAGATGGTTGACAGGAAGTGGGAGTGAATTTTTGGAAATCTGCTGTGCTGGTTGCTGGTGTTTTCGCACATGCGGAAGGGGAGCCGCAGGTGCGATCGCGTAGGAGCGGAAGGTGAGGTCACAGGTGGCAAGTCTAGCTGCGTAGGAGAAGTCCGCAGGTGCGAGGTGTTTGTCGCACCTGCGATGTCGCAGGTGCGAGATTTTGTCCGTTAAGTTGGTTATCGCAGGTGCGCACCCTAGGACCGCAGGTGCAGGTCCGCAGGTGCGACCAATTGTCCCAGGTGAGGAAATGACTGTGTAAAACAGTATAAAAGGACCCCCCTCCGCGAAATTATTAGTTTTTCCCTCAAATTGCATGCGGGAGGAGTCCATTGAAGGGGGTTTTGAGAGGGGATTTCTAGGTTCTTCAGCAAAGGTGAGTTCTTGATTTATTAATCCCGTTCCTATGCTATTTTATTGAGATTAGGCTTGAAAATTTAAGAATTTGGGTTAGAAAAGTTGGAAAAATTGGAGGAAGGAATTGATTTTTCTTTTGAGGATTTGAGTGGGCAATTGTGGTTCGATTTTGGTGTTCTTAGTATCTATAAAATCGGGAGAGGACGAGGGTTCTAATGATGTAAAAAATTTCGTATTCCGAGATGTGGGCTCGGGGCTCGGGTTTGGCCGAATTTCTAGATTTTTGTTTAATATGATGATTTTCGATTGGGTTGTGTTCCTTGAGTATATTTTAATGATGTTGAACTGGTTTTGGCTCAATTCGGAGCAATCGGGAGACAATGTGAGGGGCAAATGCATAGAGGACTAGTGTTGTGGCCCGGTAGAGGTAAGTAATGGCTATAAATTTTCTCCTGAGGGTATGGAACCCTGAACTGCATTGTTTTCTCACTGGATTTGGAATCGCGCACATGTCGGATGACGAATATGTGGCACGTACTGATTTTTGGATTGGACTATGTCCTCTCCGCTGCAACTAATGAGTTGCGTATTTTCTCAAAAACTTATGTTAAATTTATGGTCTAAAGATTTGTGAAATATTTGGGCTATACGCCGTGTTTTGGGCCTCGTACCGATCTGTTGAGACCCTTTGAGGGTGTTTTACTGCTGTTTTCGTCACTACCTGTTGATGGTTTTTACTCAGCATCATTGTGCATACTGTTTTCTTTGAAACTCAACATGATTTACAACACTTGAGATTTAACTGATGTTTTGGGTCGAGTACCCTATTTTTACTGATTCGCCCGAGGGGCTTTCGAGTGGTTCCACCAAGTGTGGCCGAGGGCCAAGAGTGATGGTGAGGAGGCTTTTAGGCCTTATGAGTGATATTAGCACTTGGGCTGAAGAAGCCCCTCCGGAGTCTTTACACACCCCTAGTGAGCGCACCGAGTGCCGAGTGATGGGAGGCCGAGCGGCGAGTGATTGGGAGGCATGAGTGATTGTGAGGTGCTGAGGGATTGTGAGGAAATGCCCGAGGGGCAGTTTATGAAACATGTTTTCGCCCGAGGGGCTACTTATGATTTCACTACATTCATTGCATACCATATCTTTGTTTTAAAGTTACTGAAAATGTGCATTGTTTTAAGAACTTTTATGAAGTTGATTTCGAAGGCATGATGATTTCGTATATTTATGTAACTATTTGAAAGTAAGGCTGTGTATATTGTGACATTTATTTTATGTGATTCCTTGCTACTTAGACCTGATTTATCTCCATTACTACTGAGTTGGCGTACTCACATTACTCCCTGCACCTTGTGTGCAGATTCAGGTGTTAGGGCAGGGTGAGCTGTCTATCTGTTCCAGAGATCCTCAGAGGTTTGCAAGGTGGCTACATGCTCCCGCAGTCCTGCTCCCTCTCTTGTTTAATATTATAGAATTTATTTTTGTTGAGTTGTATATTTCTGTAGATGCTCATGACTAGTGACTTCGGGTTCTCGGGGGTTGTATTTATTATGCAGTATAGTTTGACTGTTTTTATAATTGTTTAAAGGAAACTTTTATGGAAAAATCAATATAGTAATGAGGTAAATGAGAGTTTATTATGATTTGAGTGAAGTTCTGGCTGGCCTAGTTCCATGATAGGCGCCATCACGACTGGTCTGGATTTGGGGTCGTGACATATATCATTTTTTTTGCTAATAAGAGAAACTTTTATTTAAGAAATGATAGACTTATTAATTTAAGAAATGATAGACTTATTACATGGAGGTAACTGAGCGTGTAGTCCCAGTTCCAAATATGTCTTTTTCAAGTACTGGTAAAATAAAGAGGGTTGGGTAGAGGAAGATCATGATATTTCTTCTTTCTTCTGGATCTCTTCCTTTCCCATGGCAGGCCAGCTTGTCAGCAGCGTTATTTGATTCTCTAAATATATGTCCCACTTGTGGCCTCCCTAGATGCTCCAGTAGGTGCTTGTGAGTCTGTTTCCACAATAAGAGGAATTAGAGTATTAGTTACTGCCATCTTTAGCCCATTGTACAATGCTATGAGTTCCATGTAAACTGCAGATTGCACGTAGTTCTAAGAATAAAAGTCATTAATCCATTCTCCATTATGGTTTTGAAATATTCCCCCTCCTCCTCCCATTTTTGTTAGTGGGTCAAAAGCACCTTCTATATTGAGTTTGAAGTATCCCATGGGAGGAGGTGACCATTGTATTGTTATGGTTATTCTCCGAGGCTTATTTTGGCATGGAAGAACTAAGTGTTGGTATTCTAGGTTTTGGAAGATTATGTCGTGGAGGTTTAGAGGCTTGTCGGAGTTCTTGAAGAGTTCTTGATTCCTATTTTTCCAGATAGCCCAAAGGATTATGGGTACTAGTATTTTTAAGGGAAGTCTGTGGTTATTGGTGGTAATATATGTTGTAGACGTGCAAAATTCAAATAAGGTTTTTTCCCATTTGGGAAGGGGGAATATGGATGTTAAATTTTTCTCACATGGATCTAGCTGAAGGGCAGGCTGTGAATAAGTGAGTTGTTGTTTCCGGTGTGTTCTGCCAAGAAGCACAACTGTCAGTAATAATATTTCGATGGGATAAATTAGTTGATGTTGGTAGTTTGTTATTAAATAAAAGCCAGAAGAAAATATTGACTTTGTTTACAGCTTCTATTTTCCATACCTATCGAGTTGAGAGGTGTAAAGGTGTTGGAGATAACTTGGAGTGGTGTAGGTAGCTAAGGTAGACTGATTTGGTGGAGAAAGATCCTGAAGGAGTAAATTTCCAAAAGAAGGAATCTTTCTTTGAGTCAGTTTGTTGAATGCAGGTGTTGTTGATGAGCTGGAGAATATGTCGAGGTAATTCCATGGATAATTCGGAGAGGTCCCATTGGTTATTGGGTAGTAATATAATGTCAATTGTTTTAGTTAATTCTGGTTGCGTAAGTGGTCCCTGATTAAATGAGCATAGTTAATTAGTTGAGGTGATCCAGTTGTCCTCCCATAGTCTTATATTAGTACCTGTTCCAATATTCCACCCTATCCCTTGTCTGAAAAGGTTTATGTTTTTGCTAATACTTTTCCAGATGTAAGAATCTGAGGTTTTCCAGTACATTTCATTAAGGGGTTGGCTAGTTTTGTATTTCTCTTTTAGGATTTTGACCCAAAGGTGGTCAGGATGAGAAGTGAAGTTCCATGTTAGGCTATATAGGAGAGCTGAATTTTTTGCAGTGGGGTTGGGTATACCTAACCCACCCCAACTCTTAGGTAATGTTGCAGTTTCCCAGTTCGTAAGATGCATTATTCTTTTTGGATCAGTTGACCCCCAAAGAAAATTACGCTGGATACGATCAATTTTTTCTATGCAATTTTTTTGCAGAGTGTTAATTTGCATGACATATTGGGAATTGTTGCTAGGGCAGTTGTGATCAGGGTAGTACGCCCCACTAGAGATAACATGTTGGCTTTCAAACCTTGAAATCTGTTGTTCATGCGGTCAATGATATGTTGATAGTTGGCGGATTTTGAGTGTTTG
The DNA here is from genome assembly GCA_005239505.1 of Nicotiana paniculata. Taxonomy (NCBI): domain Eukaryota; kingdom Viridiplantae; phylum Streptophyta; class Magnoliopsida; order Solanales; family Solanaceae; genus Nicotiana; species Nicotiana paniculata. Next base: position 107,643 of record ML340948.1, on the reverse strand, counting down.
TTGGTGATTGGGAGTCCTAAGTAGTTTCCAAATTTAGTGATTTGTGTAATGTTAAGAAGATTAGCAATTAATAACTGGGTGTCAAGGGGTACTTTTTTTGAAAAAAGGATATTTGATTTTTTGAAATTGATATTTTGTCCATAGGCGGATGAAAGTTTGTTGAAGGTGTTTATAATGGTGATGGAGTTTTGGGTGTATGCTTTGGCGAAGAGAACTAAATCATCTGCAATCAGAAGATGTGAAAGCTTGATGGAGATTCTACCTATGCTAATGGGGTTCCAAAGGTTACGGGAGATGTGATGGTTAATAAGTCTTGTAAGAGATCCCATACAAATTATGAAAAGGTAGGGGGAGAGAGGATCTCCTTACCTAATTCCACGTGTTGGGTTGAAGGGAGTGAATGGTTTGCCATTTACTAGTATTGATATGGAGGAGGATGTGACTCAAGACATGATCAGGGAGATTAGATCTTTTGGAAAGTTCAGACTGAAGAGTGAAAATCTTATGAATGACCATTCAAGCCTGTCAAAAGTCTTTTCTAGATCTATTTTTACCATCATTTGGCCTGTTCTGCTATTGTTTTTTGTGAAGGAGTGAATGGCTTCTTGGACAATGATACCATTGTCAGTTGCCCTTCGCCCGGGGATGAATCTACCTCGATTAGGGATAATGATCTTGTTGAGAAGAGGTCCAATACGGTAGACAATTATCTTTGTAATAGTTTTGTAGATAGTATTACAGAGGATTATGGGTCTATATTGGTTAATCGTTTCAGGGTTTCTAATTTTAGGGATTAAGACTATGTGGGTTTTATTTATAGCCGGAGGAATGGTGCATGAAGAGAAGGCTTCCATGCAAATATTTGTTACAGCATTGCTAGTTTGTTGCCAAACATTTTGGAAAAAAATGGGGTGAAGTCCATCTGGTCCAGGTGCCTTGAAGGTTGAAGGAGTCAATGACTTTTTTTAATTTGAAGGGTGGAAAGTAGTTTTGTGAGAAGAATCTGTTCTTCTCGAGTGATTGGCTGAGGTTCTATTAGGATAATTTTTTTTCACTGGTGGTGAGCTCTGTGGTGTAAATTTTCTTGAAATGGTTGGGAATGGTGTTATGAATTTCTTCTTTATCCAGTATCCAATTACCTACATTATCAGTTAGGCCGAGTATCCTGTTTCTTTGTCTCCTATGAATTGTGGATGGGTGAAAAAATTTGGTGTTTGCGTCACCTTCATTTAACCATTAAACTCTAGATTTTTGTTTCCAAAAATCTTCTTCTTGCCAAAGTATGTTGCTGTATTCAGCAATGAGATTTGTCTCGAGGTTATGGTGAAATGTCTGCTTATTAAGAGGGTTCATTCTTTGAAGACCTTCTATTCTAGCCGTTATTTTTCTTGTTTTAGCAAAAATGTTCCCAAAAGGAAGAAAGGTTCCAATGGTGTGCATTTTTTTAAAAGTTTTCAATAGCAATTGTGTACTCTATATTAGGATGCCGATAATTCGCCATTAAAATTTTGAAGTCAGGGTGACGATGCCACATTGTTTCGAATCTGAAAGTGTTGAAAGGTTTTTGTGATTGACGTGTGAGGTTGAGAAGGAGAGGACAATGATCTGAGCAGGTGCGTGGGAGGTGAAGAACATTTGAGTCTTGGTTTATTTTAAGCCAAGCGGGTTACTCATGAATCTGTCTAATCTTTCTAATATGAGGGAATTGGAGTTTGATGTGTTTGGTTTGTTAGTCCAAGTATAGCGAGGTCCAGTGAAACCTAGATCAATCATATTCATACGGTTTATATAATCAATAAAAGAAGATACTCTATTATTTTTATGGGTTTACCTCCTATTTTTTCGGAGTCATTTGTTACCTCGTTGAAATCACCACAAACTAACCAAGGGATTATTCAGCCATTTCTTTAAGATTATTAAAGAAAATATTTTTGTATCTAGCATTGTTTCAAGCATATAGGACCGAAAAAATCCATGTGGGTGAAGAGGCACTTACTTTCAATGTGGCATGTATTTCCTACTCAGTGAGGACCATTGGTTCAATGGTGACCTCGTGATTGTTCCACAGTAATGCAATCCCTCCTGAAAACCCTGAAGCCGGTACCTGCAACAAATCTGTGAAAGGAAAATGTCGAAGTAAATTCTCATGGTCAGTCATTCTTGTTTCTGTGAGAGAAAGAACATATGGAGTATTTGCAGAGAGTATGACGTCCAAGTTGTGCTTGAAGGTGGGGTTATTGGCTCCCCTACAATTCTATAAAAGTATCTTCATTTGGGGGTTGGTTGTGGGGTTTGTTTCCTGGCCTAGAGTGAGGTCTAGGTTTGTTGAAGTTGCTAGACAGAGTGTTAGAACATATTGTTGCATAGGGGACCAAGCACATGATCGTATGTTGATCGACACTTTCCTCATGTTTGGAGGTGTTTTGATCAAGATTTTTTCTTCGGCATTTTCTAGGAATCTCAGTGTTAGACATTCTTCTGCCAGGAAAATAGGTTCCATCACATAATCTTGAATGTTTGGTTGATTTACCTCCTGTACCAGGACCGTCGGGGGAGGGGAATTTGCTGTGATTGAATGGAATGATTGAGTTGGTTCCGTATCCGGGACTAGTTGATCCATGGACAAGTTTTCCAGTTGAGTTGTTGTAACCGGTGTGTGTAGTGTTTGAAGAACTTGGTTTAGTGACAAGTTGGCGAAGTTGCTGAGTGGGAATGTTGGCGAGTTCGAGTTGAGAAATGGTTGAGTTGTTGTTGGTTGCATCATCATGTTTCGTAGTAGGAAGAGATCCTCTTGTTGGACTGATTGGTTGAGGAGGAGCGTTTGGTATGCTTGGATCAAATCTGGATTAGTCATTTGGGTTTGGTATGGTTGGATAACTTCTGGAGTCGTCACTGGAAAGGGTGGAAGTTCGGTTGAAAGGGGCATTGGTGTTGTGTGCATGGGGTTTCAGTTGTGAAATGGGGTGTGAAAGTTGTAAGGTTCCATGTTGAGAGTTGGCAGTATTTGTCCGTACTTTTAATTTCAGCTAATGAAATTATTAAAAAAAATAAAAAATCTAAAATCATTGCCATGTGTTAATGTAATATAAAAACCTATTTTTAAATATTTTTTCTTATTTTGTAAAAGAGCGGAGCTTAGTCTTCTAGAAAAGATTTTTCAGTCTCTTTAATTTTTCTATTTCATCTACAAGGAAATGATACTACCTTGGGAAAAGGGCCTAAGCTACCCCTAGCGTTTTCTGAATGGTTTACAAATATCCTTGGTCCATCTATCCGTTTTAAAAAACACATACGTTAATTATATTAACAAAATTACCCAGCGTCTAACAACAGAATTTAGGGGCATTCCATTTAGTGACGTGGCAGTTTCTCATTGAGCCACGTGGAAATCTCGGGCTGAAACCAAAAAATTGACCTTATTCTCGACCGACATAATCTGACCCAATTTTTTTTAACTGGGTCATAAAATAATACATTAACACATAATTTCACAAAGATAGCACCTAATAAGTGATCGAATTTGTTTTCGACTAGAGCGCCACTTCTACGACTAAATATCAGTTTTCTTGTCCGTGCATCACTATCAAACTGCATAAATAATGTATCTCATAGATATCTAAAAAATAAAATCTTCTAGAATCTCTAAAAAATAAATCTTCTAGAATCTCTTTTAAGCCAAAAAAAAAAAAAATCATTCCAAACTCACTTGTCACGACCCGGAATCCCTATCGTCGTGACCGTGATGGCGTCTAACATTCACTTGCTAGGAAAGCCAACATTAGGGATTTGATAAAAAAAATCTTAAATCGGACATCAATTTAAACCATAACAGATTAATAAGAGAGCGGAAATTCATAACAAACCCAAATATTTATACATAACTACCTAGAATTTGGAGTCAGAACTCACGGATTTCTATGATCTTACTAAAAATACTGGCTGAAAGAAAGTACAATTGTTTACAAAATTAAAATAAATAGTAAACTGAAATAGCTAGAAGGGGACTCCAGGGTCTTCGAATGTCGGCAGATCTACCTTGGGTATCCTATGCAATGAAGCCAGCAGCTAGTGTCGAGATCAGCTCGGACCGACACCAAAATCTGCACAGGAAGTGCAGAGTGCAGTACCAGTACAACCGATCCCATGTACTGTTGAGTATCGAGCCTAAACTCGGCGAAATAATGACGAGGCTAGGATTAGACACCCACGAACAACCTATGCAGTATAATCATACATATAGCAATAATAGTAATAAGAGAAATAAGACAGGAGATATTGGGAAGGGGACGTGCTGAGGAGACCACAATATAAGGAATCAAAAACAGTGATAAAAACTAGATCGATGAATATGCCTTAGACAGATAAAACAAGTAGAAATGGTAAAAGGAAACAACACGGCATCACTCTTCGTGATTTTACTCTCAATCTCACCATATGAAACAATAGAACGACACGACATCACCCTTCGTGCATTAAATCTCTCATAACATGACACGACATCACCCTTCGTGCATTATCACTCACAAAACATGGCATGACAACACCCTTCGTGCATTAACACTCGCTCACAACATTCGTACGGTATCCCACTTTGTGCTTTATACTCTCCCTCACCAAAACAAGGAACAATAACAACAGAGAGATAGAAACATCAAAAATCAGTCTTACTTCAACATGTCATGCCACAATACCAACCTCAACTCTGAGCCAATACTCAATAAATACCAAATTTCTGTAAAAACATGATAAAATTGCTCAACATAACGAATGGCTTAAGCTAAGCATGAACAATACGATTAAAGAATACAACAACTACCAGAATAAGACTCACTAGCATGCTATGACTCAACAACAACACACAGGTGCTCGTCACCTCACCTATACATTGTACTCAACAACCAAACACGTAGCAAATAGTAAAATAATACCTAATCTTTCAAGCCAAAGTTAGACACAACACTTATATCGCTCCAAAGGCCAAATCCAAAGCTTAACCACCGCTTTACCTCTAGATTTCACCTCCAAACCACTTGTATCTAGTCATAATTAACTTAATAACATTAATTATTGCTAAAAGAAATCAATTTCAATACATAAATGTAGGTTTCCCAAACTTTCCCCGAAAAAGTTAAAAATCGACCCCGAGCCTGCTTGGTCAAAACTCGAGGTTCGGACCAAAACCCATTCACCCCCGAGCCAGAATATGTTATTAGTTTTCGAATTCGACCCTAAATTGAGGTCTAAATCCCCAATTTGCAAGAAAAAAAACCCGATTCTTCCAAAATCCTTAATTTCTACCATGAACCCTAGATTTTAGGTTGAAATTTGATGAAATGCAAGGAGTAATTGAAGGAAAATGGTTTGGAATCACTTACCAACATTTTGGGGAAGAAATTGTCTTTTGAAAATTGCCCCTACGTCTTCTAGCTTTCAAAAATTTGAAGAAATGGCTTGAGTCCCGATTTAAATGAACTCACTTCCCCAGCGATTTTCGCACCTGCGATGCATAAGCCGAACATGCAGATCCGCTTCTGCGGACCAGGTGTCCGCTTCTGCAAAATTGGCTGGGCCCACTAGGGCCGCACCTGCGGACTAGCTGGGCTCCCTTCCTTGGGCCGCACCTGCGACCAAAGGCTCGCAGGTGTGGGCACACCAGATCTGGTACACCAGTAGCCCTGTTGAGTTTTAAACTCATGTTGCGCATTGTCCAAATGGAACCCGGGCCCACGTGGCTCCAAACCAAACATGAACACAAGTCCTAAAACATCATACGAACTTGCTCGCGCGATCAAATTGCCAAAATAACACCTAGAACTACGAATTTAGCACCAAATTGAATGAAATTTTTAAGAAAGCTTTAAAACCTCTATTTTCACAACCCAATGTCCGAATCACGTCAAACCAACTCTGTTTCACACAAAATTCCACGGACGAGTCCTAAATATCATAATGAACCTATACTGGGCTCCCGAACCAAAATATGGACCTGAAACCATCAAGATCAAACATTAACCAATTCCTTAAAACCATTAGATTTTGAGTCTTTCAATTTTAACGAAAATTCATATCTCGAGCTAGGGACCTTGGAATTCGATTCCGGGCATATGCCCAGATCCCATATTTCACTATGGACCAAACAAGACCGTCAAAACACAGGTCCGAGTCTGTTTACCAGAAACGTTGGCCGAAGTAAACTAAAATCAACTTTTAAGGCAAAATTATTATTTTCATCTTTTTTCTACATAAAAGCTTTTCGGAAACATGCCCGGACTATGCACGCAAATCGAGGATGGTAAAAATGAGATTTTAAGGTCAAAGAGCGCATAATCGAGTTCTAAAACATAAAATGACCTTTTGGGTCATCACATTCTCCACCTCTAAAACAACTGTTCGTCCTCGAACGAACATAGAAAAGTACCTGAACTGACGAATAGGTGTGGTCTTCGCTGTCTGACTTGGACTCCCAAGCAACTGCCTCAGCGGGCTGACCTCTCCACTACACTCGAGCTGAAGGATAACTCTTTGATCTTAACTGAAGAACCTGTCGGGCTAGAATGGCTACCGGCTCCTCCTCATAGGTCAAATCCTTGTCCAACTAGACAATGCTGAAATCTAACACGTGGGACGGGTCACCATGATACTTCTAGAGCATGGACTGATGGAACACTAGATGGGTTGTTGTTAACCCCGGAGGCAATGCAAGCCTATAAGCCACCTCTCCTACTCTCTAGAGAATCTCAAAAGGCCCGATATATCTAGGATGCAACTTGCCCTTCTTTCCAAACCTCATGACACCCTTCTTGGGTGATACCCGAAGCAACACTCTCTCCCCGAGCATGAATACCACATCACGAACTCTACGGTCTGCATAACTCTTTTGCCTGGACTGACCTGTGCGAAATCTATCTTGTATAATATTGACCTTGTCCAAGACCTTCTGTACTATATCAGTACCCAACAACCGAGCCTTCCCCGGCTCAAACTACCCACCTGGCGACCGACACCGCCTACCATATAATGCCTCATAGGGAGTCATCTGAATGCTCGATTGGTAGCTGTTGTTGTGGGCGAACTCTGCAAGGGGCAAGAACTGATCCCACGATCCTCCGAAGTCTATAACATAAGTGCGGAGCATGTCCTCCAAGATCTGAATAGTACGCTCGGACTGCCCGTCCGTATGAGGATGGAATGCTGTGCTCAACTCAACCCGTGTACCCAACTCACGCGGTACTGCCCTCCAAAAGTGAAAGTTGAACTGCGTACCTAGATCAGGAAAGATAGACACGGGCACACTGTGAAGATGGTCGATCTCACAAATATAAATCTCTGCCAACCGCTCCGAAGAATAGGTAACTGCCACAGGAATGAAGTATGCTGACTTAGTCATTATATCCACAATGACCCAAATGACATCGAACTTCCTCTGAGTCCATGGGAGTCAAACAATAAAGTCCATAGTGATACGCTTCCACTTCCACTCAGGAATCTCTTTCTGTTGCAGAAAACCACCGGGACTCTGATGCTCATACTTCACCTGCTGACAATTCAAGAACTGAGCTACATAAGCAACTATATCCTTCTTCATTCTCCTCCACCAATATTTCTGCCTCAAGTCCTGGTACATCTTGGCGGCGCCAGGGTGAATAGAATATCGAGAACTGTGGGTTTCATCAAGAATCAACTCACGAAGCCCATCAAAATTAGGTGCACACATGCGACCCTGCATCCTCAAAACTCCATCATCTCCAACAGTAAACTTCTTGGCACCACCGTGCTGAACTATGTCCCTAAGGACCAACAAATAAGGATCATCATACTTTTGATCTCTGATACGCTCAAACAAGGAAGACCGAGCAACTGTGCAAGCTAGAACACAACTGGGCTCTGAAATATCCAACCTCACAAACTGGTTAGCCAAAGTCTAAACCTCTGAAGCTAGCGGCCTCTCACCGACTAGAATGAACACAAGGCTACCCATACTTACTGCCTTCCTACTCAATGCGTCGGCCACCACATTGTCCTTCCCCGGATGATACAAGATGGTGATATCATAGTATTTCAATAGCTCCAACCACCTCTTCTGCCTCAAATTGAGATCCTTTTGCTTGAATAAATACTGAAGGCTGCGATGATCCGTGAAAACCTCACACGACACGCCATAAAATTAGTGCCTCCAAATCTTCAGCACATGAACAATGGCTACCAACTCTAAATTATGGACATGTCATCTATGATTTGTTTGCAAAATTTCACGTCATTCCGGGTTGAATTGATAGGTTTCGACGCGAGTTTTGATATTTGAAGTTTCGAAAATTTATAAGTTTGATTTCTTGGATTGATTCACCGTTTTGGTGTTGTTTTATGTGATTTGAAACCTCGAGCGAGTCCGTATTAGGTTATATGACTTGTGTGTGTGGTTGGACGGGGTCCCGGGGGCCTCAGGTGTGTTTCGAGTAGGATTCAGATCTATTTTCCCTCATTTTTCACTACTGTCATGCTTTTGATGTTCCCTTCTATGCGATCGCATAGGCATAGCCGCGATTGCATAGAGTTACTCTGACCCGCCCAATGATTTTCTTCACTGCATTCGCATATAGTAGTTCGCGATCGCGGAGGTATACTTTCTCCTTCTTCGCGATCGCGTCTTCACAATCGCATTCGCATAGTGCTTCCATTAGGGCATTAAATTATTTCTCCTACGGGATCGCATCGTCTACTTCGCGATCGCAAAGTGTGGAGTTGGGGCAGCATATATTTTTCTTATATGCGATCGCATATGTCCCTTTGCGATCGCATAGAACCATTCTTGGCCAATAATATTTTCCTCTATGCGATCACATTCGAATTCTCGCGACCGCGATGCCTTAATTCCCGGGCAAGGAGAATAAAACTCCAAAATTGGGAGTCTCACCATTTTCATCATATTTTGACCTCTAGATCTCGGACCTTGGAGATTTTTATGGGTTTTTCCCATAATTCGATTGGATAAGTGTTCTTCAACTAGAATTAAATATATTTCATGATTTTATCCTCATTTGCATCATTAAATTTGTGTTTTGAGTTGAGAAAATGTTGGTTTTAAAAGAAAACTTCTGAAATGAAAAATCGTGATTTGAGGGTTTAAATGATATCAGAATTCAATAAATTTTGTATGGTTGAACTCGTATCAGAATGGGTATTTGGATTTTGTAAAATTTGACAGGTTCCGAGATGCTAACATGGGAGTCGACTTTTGGGTCAATTTTTATATTTTTGTAAAGATAGAAACTTTATCATTTGAAATAGTTCCTTATACGTTTTATGTGTATTTTGAAGTGGCTTTAGTTGATTTTGAGCTGTCCGGAGGTATTTTCGCCCGACAAGTCATCTTAGAAGTACCGGGTTGTCGTCTTCGAGGTAAGTATCTTGCCTAACCTCGTGTGGGGGATCTACCCCTTTGGATTGAGTCTTCTATGTTGATTGTAGCTGTGTACGCGAGGTGACGTGTGCGTACTCGGACTTATTTGAAAATAGGTTGACCTTCTAGGATTCTTAGGTCCTTATATTCCCTGTGTATGAAGTTGTATTTGGTATATCCGAGTTCCGATTGCTAGTTCATCTCTTTCTGCTTAACTTAGAAATTACTTGCTTAGTTTTCCTTTTTTGCTTAATTGATCTTAATTGAATTAACTGAAGACTTTACCTTTTCTACCGTCGTGCTTCATAAACTGCCTATTTGACTAGAATTAGCATGGTCTCACCCTATAATTGTTTAGCAGTGATTAGAATATCTATCGTTGGTGTCAAGCATGCCCGTGAGTCATACATTGTGATTTATATGATTTTTCCCTTAAGTTCTACTTAGGTTTAGTTGATAATCATCCATGTTGATGGTATTTCCTTTGTATTGCTTATTACTTAGCATTGTCCAAGCTGAGTTTTATTCTGTAAAGTTTATTGCTTAGGAGAGATTGGTTATAGCTGCTTCCCTTGCCGCTATGATTGGTTTCTTGTTGATGACTTGAACATTGTGAATCGTTACCATATATTGTTTTTTCCCCTCGTTATATCGTTTCACTTGTGCTTGGTATCCCCATCAGTGACTACTTCTTATGAGTGAGTTTTTACCATTTTTGTGATTCAAGTCATTGTATTGATTTTCTCGTCGCACCTTGCATTCTGTCCTTTGTTGCTTTTGCGCCTGTTGTGACAATGTATGTTGTTTCTGTCACATTCTGGTTGTTTTCCTCAGTACTGCATTGCATATTTAAATGGGGACTACGGATGAGATTCCGGGAGCTTTCCCCCAGTACTGCATTGCATATTTAAATTGGGACTACAGACGAGATTTCGGGAGCTTTCCCCCTGTACTGCACCGCATATTTAAATTGGGACTACGGACGAGATTCCGGGAGCTTTCCCCCTGTACTTGATTGCATATTTAAATTGAGACTACGGACGAGATTCCGGGAGCTTTCCCCTGTACTGCATTGCATATTTAAATTGGGACTAAAAATGAGATTTCGGGAGCTTTCCCCCTGTACTGCATGACAAATTCTGAGTTACGGATTGAGTCCCGGTAGATTTATCCTGAGGAGATTATGATCGAAATATTTTTATTGAAAAAGTATTTGCCTTGAAGAAAATTATGTCTGAAGGACTTTTATTTCAAAGGTATATTTGAAAAGCATTTGTCTTGCAGAAAATGATATTTGGAAGTCATTTATTAGGGGAGTATATTTGGAAATCATGTATTTTGAAGGAAACTGTGTTTTAAAGATTCCTCTTTCCTAAATATATATATATATATGTATCCGGAGAAAAGTATGTTTGAAAGGAAATTCTCTATTTTGAAATAATTATATTCAAAGCTTTCAATATAAACTTACGATTTAAGGGTTTTCACTCGAAGGTTTGACCAATTTAGTGGATTGTTTGGCTAAGGCCTGATGTGGAATACTAATGTAGTGCTGAGTTACTGGTGTTCTTATTGTGTTGTGGTATTCCGTTTCTGGCTTGTATCTTTGTCTATCATTTCTATGTATTATTGTGTTGTTCCGTTGTTGTTGATGCATTTCCTTCTGCCTTGTAAATGTTTTTTTTGGTTATTTGCTATATTGTGTAGTCATTAGATAGATGTCATGTTCTGCCATTTCTATATTTATGTCTGTTTAGCTTTTAGACCAGTGGTGTCTTGACTAGTCCTCGTCACTACTTCACCAAGGTTAGTCTTGATACTTACTGGGCATTGCAGTGGTGTGCTCATACTACACTTCTGCGCATTTTTGTGTTCAGATCCAGGTAATTATTGTTAGTAGCTACGCGGATTATTGCCGAGGAGACTCAAGGTAACCTGCTGCTGGGTTCGCAGGCTTCGAAGTCGCCTTCCTGTTTTTATTCAACTATTCTTACTATTTCTAAACGGTTGTATTTGGGAGTTGTAGAGAAAATTCATAGAGCTTATGACTTGTAATACCGGTTTTTGGGAAATTTAAAATTTTGTCAAGATTCTATATCGAGACTGTTGGATTTTCCTTTATTATTGTTGTTATTTAGTAAATGTAAGGCTTACCTAGTCCCTAGGACTAGTTGCCATCACGACACTCAACGAAGGGAGATTTGGGTCGTGACAAAAACATACCACTCACTATGAAAGAGCACTTCGCATTGAACTCAACCACACACTCTACCTTTTGACTATGGACGACAATGACAATTAATCATGAACACGCAAATTTCACATTCTTCCCAATTTTAAACTAGCCCAAGCATAGAAAATGCTATTCAACCCACTCAAGCAACCTCTCCACAACCACCCTACCTAAAGAGATGATTTGTTACCAATAAAAATCCTCAACTCACTCACTCACCCAACATCCCCAATCTGTCATGAGACCAAGTGCCTTCACCACAAGCAAAAGAGTGAATATAAAAGTAGCTCATACGTTCAAATATGCCATTGAACATAAATTAAGGACATCACACTATGGAACGAAATTTTCTCACTCTCACAATGAATACATGTGCATCACGTGGTCGTACCATAAGCTTGCATGTAATGTATATCTGTACTAATCTAAGCTAGCCAAATCTAGGATCAATTAGGACTTTAAGGTTGTAATGTAGGCTAAGGGACAGGTAAGGTACATTCAGGAATAGTGACTAACCCTCTTAAGAACTTTAATACATTACACTCCAAAACAAGCACATCTTCTTTCAACCAATTCACTTGTCATACACCATATATAACATAGCAGTCACAACCCAAATTCCCAACCTTAGGGATCGTGATGGCGCCTAACACCAGACTTGCTAGGCAACCAATATTAGAATTAGATTATCTATTTTCCTTTGATTACTTACTTAATCACAATAAAATAAATTTGAAGTAAACTAAGACTAATGGTTTCCAATGAATAACTCCAAGTGTAAATAATTAAACCAATAAATAACCCGAGCCACGGACTAATCATATAAATAACTCTAAGACTACCCCAGGGTCTAGTGTCACAATTCACGAACTTCTAAAGAATACTACAAATAATGGGCGAAAAGAAATAATATAACTGTTTTGAGAATATATAAAATTAGTCTCTACGAACTAAGAGAAGACTCTCAGGATCTGCGAACGCCGACAGATATACCTCGTGTCTCCGGATAATGGCTAGCTGCTACTAAAAATCTCTACTGCTGGCCGGTACCTTGATCTGCACAAAAGAGTGCAGAGTGTAGTATCAGTACAACCGACCTCATGTAATGAATAAGTGCCAAGCCTAACCTCGATGAAGTAGTGATGAGGGAAATTATAAGTTAACCTGCAACAAAATATATAATCGAGCAAGGAAACAATGCTACACAAATAAGAAAGATCCACTGCAATAATCAATCAAATAACTCAGTCGCCTATTCCAGGCCTCAGCTGTAACCAAGATCTCACATAAATTTCCAAACTTTACTTTAAAACAACCGTATGTGCATAATATGAGAAACAGTAGAGTAAAACAATAAGTTTTCAAATCGGTTAGTTTCAAATCCTTGAGTTTCAAAAACCAACAAAACATTTTTGAAATCCAGTAAAAAATAAATATCATCTCTTATCACCATCTTGTTGCGGCGTGCAACCCGATCCCACCTGTCCACCCTTATCACTATAATTTATTTCCCCTGTCCACCCTTATCACTATCATTTATTTCGCTTGTCCACCCTTATCACTATCATTTATTTCCCCTGTGCACCTTTATTACTATCATTTATTTCGCCTGTCCACCCTTATCGGTATCATTTATTTCGCCTGTCCACCCTTATCAGTATCATTTATTTCGTTTGTCCACCCTTATCACAATCATTTATTTCGCATATCTACCCTTATCACAATCATTTATTTAACAGAAAATTGTACTTCTCATAAACTTATCAATATTATCACAAAACTGAAACAAACAGGAATGAATATATATATATATATATATATATATATCGTAAAACAATGTCAACCCATTCAATCTTTATGTACCACGATAATTCCACATAAAAACACTAATACTTCTCCCATAATATTTGCAACAAGACTTAACAATAAGTCACCAAGCCAAGTAACCAAAAAAACAACAATGAACATGAAATAATTAAACATGAAGAAATAATACTGGAAACAGGGAAGGGATCATCTAAGCAGACAACTTTGTGGTGCATAGATACTCGTCACCTCACCTATACACCACACACATAAAATTTCACATAACAATTAAGTTGGGGAGTCCTATTCCCTCAAGTAAAGGTTAAACCAAGCATTTACCTCGATCTAACAAGCACTTCATTGCTCTAGCACTGCCTTTCCTTTTGAATTTTCTTCTAACCCGCGCGAATCTAATCACAATTTGTTCAATGTTATCAATCATAGCCTAAAGGAATCATCTTTATTGAAAAGCAATGGTCTTCCTATGTTTTCCTATTCAAAATTCAAAAATCGATCCCAGAACCGCTTGGTTTAAACTCGAGGTTCGGACCAAAACCCATTTACACAATCTCCCCCGAGCCCGGATATACAATTGGTATTGAAATCTAACCTCAATTAGAGGTCCAATTCCCCAAAATTTGAAATTTCTAAGTTCTACCCAAAAACCAAATTTTTACCATGAAATCTCTATATTTTTGGTTGTAATCTTGTTAAAAGCTGTTAGGAATTGAAAGAGATTAGTTAGAGATCACTTACCAATGATTTGTAAAAGTTTGGGTCTTTGGAAAATCACCTATGGAGTTTTAGGGTTTTAGAAAATTGGAAAAGAAGGCAAAATCCCGTCAAAAAGCTGATATAACAGGCTGCGGGTCTCGCATTTGCGAACTGGGGTTCACATTTGCGAACCCTGGGCTTTCCAGAGAGATATCGTAAATGCGAACAAGACCTCGCATTTTTGAACAGGTCCCTTCGCATTTGTGACCCCAGGACCCCGCATTTGCGAGATCTGAGGCTGGCCATTGTCTTTGCATTTGCGAAGCCCGACCTCTCATTCGCGAGATCTGAGGCCTGCACACCAGATGTTCAGCTGTTGGAGTATTTTTCTAAGTCTATACACTCCCTAGCCTACCTAAAACTCACCCGAGCCTTCGTGGCTCCAATCCAAACATGCACATAAATCTAAAAACATCATACGGACTTGTTCGTGCAATCAAATCCTCAAAATTACATCAAAATCTACAGATTTAGCCTCAAAACTCAAGATTTCCTCAAGAACACTCAAATTCCTAACTTTTCAACCGGATGTCCGAATTACATCAAATCAACTCCGATTCTCATGAAACTTCACAAATAGGACTTACATAACATAACGAACTTGTTCCGGGCTCCGGAACCGAAATACAGGCTCGATATCATATATTTCATATATTATTTTATTTCTTTATTTCTTGAATTAACCAGTAAAATAATGTTTTTCAAAAAGTGTTTTCTAAGGCTTTGGATCTTGAAATTTATTTCCGGGTATACGCCCAATTCCCATATTTTATTGTGGATCTCCCGGGATCTTTTGAACACAGATCCGGGTCCGTTTACTCAAAAATTTTACCAAAATCAACTATAATCAAATTTTGACTCCAGAAATTACTATTTCCCATATTTTCACATAAAAGCTTTCCGGTTTCACGGCCAGACTGCACATGCAAATTGAGTTATTTAAAATTAACCTTTTTACGTCTAATAAGCCTAGAACGTAATCTAAATTCATAAAATGACCCCTTGGTTTATCATAATTTCCACCTCTAAAACAAACGTTCGTCCTCGAACGGACATAGAAAATGAATTGACAAACAAGTGTGGATATCTACTCTGCATGTCCGACTTGGACTCCCAAGTAGCTGCCTCAATGGGATGGCCTCTCCACTGCACTCGTATTGAAGGATAACTCTTAGACCTCAACTGAAAAACCTAGCGGTCTAAAATGGCTACCGGCTCCTCCTCATAAGTCAAGTCTTTGTCCGATTGGACAGAGCTAAAATCTAACACGTGGGATGGGTCACCATGATATTTCCGGAGCATAGACACGTGGAATACCGGATGAACTGAGGATAACCCTGGAGGAAACGCAAGTCTATAAGCCACCTCCCCCACCATATCAAGAATATCAAACGACGCGGTATACCTCGGGCTCAACTTACCATTCTTTCCAATCCTCATAAAACCCTTCATGGGCGATGCACGAAGTAATACTCTCTCTCTAACCATAAAGGCCACATCACGAACCTTACGATCGACATAACTCTTTTTCCAAGACTAAGCCGAACGAAGTCTCTCCATCTTGACCTTATCTAAGGCCTCCTGAACTAATTCTGTACCAGTAACCGAGCCTCTCCCGACTCGAACCATCCAACTGGCAATCTGCATCTTCTACCATATAATGCCTCATAAGGAGCCAGCTAAATACTCGACTGATAACTATTAATATAAGCAAACTTCGTTAACAACAAGAATTGATCCCAAGAACCTCCAAAGTCAATAACACAAGCATGGAGCATATCTTCCAAAATCTGAATGGTACTCTCGGACTGCCCGTCAGGCTGAGGATGAAATGTTGTGCTCAACTCCACTCGGGTACCCAACTCACGCTGAACTGCCCTCCAAAAGTGCGAAGTAAATTACGTGCCCCGGTCAGAAATGATAGACACGGGCACACCATGAAGGTTACAATCTCCCGGATATATAACTCAGCCAACCGCTCCGAAGTGTAAGTACTTGCCACAAGAAAGAAATGTGCTGATTTAGTCAGCCTATCCACAATAACCCACATTGCATCTAATTTCCTTTAGGTCCGTGGGAGTCCAGCCACAAAGTCCATAGTGATACACTACCATTTCCACTCGGGAATCTTTATCTGATGAAGCGAACCACCGGGTCTCTGATGCTCATACTTTACCTGCTGATAATTTAAGAATGAGCCACATAAGCTACAATGTCCATCTTCATCCTTCTCCACCAATAATGCTGCCTCAAATCCTGGTACATTTTGGCTGCACCTGGGTAAATCGAATACTTAGAACTGTGAGCCTCCTCAAGGATCCACTCACGAAGGCCGTCAATATTAGTTACACATATATGACCATGAATCCTCAAAACACCGTCATCTCCAATTATAACCTTCTTGGCACCACCGCGCCGAACTGTGTCCCTAAGGACCATAAAATGCGGGTCATCATATTGCCGCTCCCTTATACGCTCAATTAGAGAAGACCGAGTGACTGTACAAGCTAGAACACTGCTGGGCAAAATATCCAACCTCACGAACTGATTAGCCAACGTCCGAATGTCTGAAGCTAACTCTCTCACCGACTAGAATATACGCAAGGCTGGACATACTCACCACCTTTCTACTCAATGCATCGGCCACCACGTTGGCCTTCCCCAGGTGATATAACATTCTGACATCATAATCCTTCATTAACTCTAACCATCTCCGCTGCCTCAAATTTAGATCTTTTTGCTTGAATAAGTACTGGAGACTGTGATGGTCACTGACAACCTCACACGGCACGCCATAAAGATAGTGCCTCCAAATTTTTAATGCATGAACAATGGCTACCAACTCTAAGTCATGAACAGGATAATTCTTCTCATGGACTTTCAGTTGCCCAGACGCATATACAATCACCTTGCCATCCTGCATCAATACTGCTCCAATTCCAACTCGGGAAGCATCAAAATACACCGTGAAAGAACGTGAACTTGATGGTAACACCAATACTGGTGCTGAAGTCAAGGCTGTCTTGAGCTTCTGAAAGCTCGCTTCGCACTCGTCCAACCATTTAAATGGAACACCCTTTTTGTTCAATATAATCTTAATAGTTGCTCATAATCAATTGCAGAATCATCAAATAACTTTACGTTAATAATAATCTCCTTTTAAACCTTCACAATACTAACAACAAGATGTGACACATGGAGAACTCATAATTATTTACCTGAATTAACATATAGGTTAAAGCTCAATAATTAAAACACAGATTTTGGAAACTATGCATAAACAAATTTTATACAAAAATTTTCATATAAACCTAACATGCATGACTCTTATAAGTACTATGGTACATATTTTTAATTTCACAAGAGAGAATTAAGCACAAGAGTTTTCATCATAAGGACCTCGTCTTAATATAACTTCCACCGCGGCTCGTAGCCCGATTTAAACATACCAACTCATATTAAAATGCGAGGGTCTCGCCCTCAGTTCTAAATCACAAGTAATATGCACATCGTGCCAATTGAAACATTCCATTTTATTCTTTTAAATATTTTCCATTAAACAAATTACAACACGTAATGATAGACATAGCTATATCCATAGAATCTCCAATACAAGTGTAACGACCCGGCCGGTCGTTCCGTGAGATTTACCCCGTTTCCCCTATTTCTGCATTTGCTATATATTGCTAGCTTGTTTGTTGTGTTGGGTCAGTTGGTTTGGGTCCGGAGTGTTATGGTGAGAATTGAGGCATATAGTCTCTTAAAGTAGCCTAATAGTTGAGAAAGTCAACTGAGAGTTGATTTATTGGTAAACAACCTCGGAATGCGGATTTTATGGCTCGGATAGCTTCGTTAGGTGATTTGGGACTTAGGAGTGTGTTCATAATATTTTTGTGATGTCCAGTGTAGAATTAGGCTTGAATTAGCGAAAGTTAGTTTTTGGAGATTTCCGGTCGGCAGTTGAAAATAGGCTATCGGGGTCGGAATGGAATTCCGGAAGTTGAAACAGGTTCGTAATGTCATTTTGGATGTGTCTGCAAAATTTCAGGTCAATCGCAGGTGTATTGGTTGGTTTCGGTGTAGTTGGCGAAATTTGGAAGTTTCAAAGTTCATAGGCTTGAATTTGATGTAATTTTTGTGTTTTCGTGTTGTTTTTGGTGTTTCGAAGGCTCTACTAAGTTGGAATAATGCTATGGGGTGTGTTGGTATGTTTGTTTGGGGCCCCGAAGGACTCGAGATTGATTTCAGATGGTTGGCGGGGTTTTTGGACTTGGAAATTTGCAGCAATAGCTGCTGGTGTGGAAGTTCTGGTGTTGACCGCACATGCGGTCGGGAAGCAGCAGGTGCGAAAAAGGATAGGCAGGGTAATATCCACAGGTGCGAAGTTTGGGCCGCACCTGCGAAGCCGCAGGTGCGGAAGGTTGACCACAGGTGCGGAATTTGGTACGTTAAGTGGGATTTCGCAGGTGCGCACCTGGGACCGCAGGTGCGACTAAATGACCGCAGGTGCGGAAATGATTGGCAGAAACAGTATATGAAGGCCCTCCGCGAAAATTCTCTTATTTTCACCATTTTTGCATGCGGGAGGAGTTCTTTGAAGGAGATTTAGAGAAGGAAACTCGAGATTCTTTAGTAAAGTTAAGTTCTTTGGTTACAAACATCGTTCCTATGCTATTTTGTTCGGATTAGGCTTGAAAATTTAAGGATTTGAGTAGGAAAAGGTTGGGAAGAAGGGGGTGGGGAATTTAAATTTCTTTTGAGGTTTTCGGTAGGAAATTGTTATTCGATTGTGATGATTTTGGTATGAGTAAAATCGTGGAAGGACGAGGTTTCTAGCGATGTAAAAATTATCGAATTTCGAGAGGTGGGCCCGAGGCTCGGGTTTGGCCGAATTTCGAGATATTTGTGTAATTTGATAATTTTCGATTGGGTTGAGTTCCTTCGATATATATTGATGATGTTAAACTAGTTTTGGCTAGATTTGGAGCAATCAGGAGCCAATTTGAGGGGCAAGAGCATTGCGGACTAGTGTTGTGGCTCCGTAGAGGTAAGTAATGGTTATAAATCCTGTTATGAGGGTATAAAACCCCGGAATTTACATCCTTCACGGATTGGGAGTGACGCACACACTGGATGACGAGTGTGGGGCGTGCACGAACTGAAAATTTGGAAATATGTTCCTTTTTAGTCAACTATTGAGTTGCGAATCTGCTTTTAAGCATATGTTTTACAGTATTACTACGATTTGATATATTTGGGCTGTAAGCCATGTTTTGGGCCTAGTGCCGATCTATTTTAACCCCTTAGGGGCTATTTTACTGATATTCTCACTACTTTGAAATTGTGATTTTTCACTCAGTCTTTCTTGTGAAATTGTTGACACTCCTATTTGATGATATTACTATTTCTTGGAATGAAATACTATTTTGGGTCGAGAACCCCGTTTATTTATGGCCCGAGTGGCATGATGTGAGTGTCTGACTGAGTGAGGTCGAGGGCCAATATTGTGAGGATGTTATGACATGAGAGAGACCGAGTGCCTGGGAGTGATTGACACTATGATTTGGGTTGTTTATAGCGCTTGGGCTGTAGGAGCCCCTCCGGAGTCTGTACGTACCCCCAGTGAGCGCAGGTACCTACAGAGGGCCGAGTGCCGAGTGACGAGTGATTGGTATGCATGAGTGACTGTGAGGTGCTGAGGGATTGATTACGAGTGATGGTGAGGTATGCCCGAGAGGCTGATTATGAGTGACTATGAGGCATGCCCGAGGGGCTGATTATGATATATGTTTTGCCCGAGGGGCTACTGATGATTTACTACTCTCACTCTGAGCTCATGAAATATGTTTTCCCGAGAGGCCTCTATATGATTAATTTTATTTTTATACTAAACCTTTCAGTTGAAGTTGTTGAAAAATATACATTCTTTAAAGAATTTTTCTGAAGATGATTTTAAGACATGATGATTTCACATATCTATGTTATACTATTGGAAAGAAAGGTTGTGCCTCTTGTGGTTTGATGACATTGATTTTATGTGTTTCTTGCTACTCAGACTTGATTTATTTTCATTACTACTCAGTTGGTGTACTCACATTACTACCTGCACCTCGATATCGAGAATTAGCCATCTTTTCCGCGCGGAGGCTGGATTTGCGGGATATAGAGGTAGCAGCGTCTGCAACATCTCTATTTTTCCTTTCTTGTTGTATCTAGCTTTCATTCGGAGGTTTTGTATTATGGCAGTATATTTTGGCCTATTCTTTTAGATGCTCATGACATGTTGGCTCCGGGTTTTGGAGGTGGCAGTGTTGTATAATATTGGCCTACTTTATTCAGTAATTTCTTTATATTTATGAAATGCTTGGATTTTGGAATGGGATTTTGAAAGAAATTGTGAACATGTGATTATTGGCTACCCTAGTTCCACGATAGGCGCCATCACGACCGGTTTAGGATTTGGGCTCGTGACAGTTTGGTATCAGAGCCCTAGGTTACATAGGACTCAATGGTCATGGGCAGGTTTAGTAGAGTCTTGCGGATCGGTACGGAGACGTATGTACTTATCTTCGAGTGGCTGCCAAACTTTTATGAAATATTTTTATCTTTCTTGAACTCTTTCATGCTGATCTATTGATTCTTGAAATATGAACTTACATTGTTTCATTCTCTCACAGATGGTGAGGACACGCCATAACGATCAGAGTGACCAGCCACCGGCTAGACCAACGAGAGGTCGAGGCCGTGGTAGCGGTAGGGGCCAACTCGTGCAGCAACCGGGGCAATACCACATGATCCCCTTATCGATCATGATCACGTTCCTGCCCATGGTGTCCCACCGGGATAGGTTCAGGCACCAGCAGTGCCTACGGTTATCCGGGTCTTTAGGAGGCCCTGTCTCAGATAATGACAGTATGTACCCGTTTGGCTCAGGCAGTCGCCATGTCTTTTACTGCCACTACAGCTCAGGCCGGGGGAGGCAATCAGACTCCAGCTTCCCGGGCACCTGAGCAGGATGCACAGGGTATTCAGGCACCGGGGGTAGCCCCAGCTCATCCAGTTACTCCGGTACAGGATTATGTGGTCCCTGCTATGCCTGAGGACGAGCAACACAGGTTGGAGAGATTCAACAGACTTCAGCCTCCGACTTTCAGCGGTACAGAGGGCGAGGATGCCCAGGGATTTCTAGATAGTTTTCAGACGATACTGCGTACCGCGGGTATTTTGGAGACCAATGGGGTCTCATTTGCTACATTTAAGTTTGCGAGTGTTGCCTTTACATGGTGGAAGTCGTTTGAGAGGCGGATTCCGGTTGGTTCAGCACCTCTTACCTAGCGGCAATTCTCCACGATCTTTTTGGAGCAGTATGTTCCACAGTCCGATAGAGAGGAGTAGTGCAGGCAGTTTGAGCAGCTGCGCCAGGGAGAGTTATCAGTTACTCAGTACGAGATGAGGTACTCCGATTTGGCTAGGTATGCTTCTGAGATTGTCCCTACTGATAGGGAGAGGGTGAGGAAGTTTGTGGATGGTCTTTCTTATCAGCTTCGGTTGCTTATGATTCGGGAGAGTGTATCGGGTGCTTCATTCGAGTAGGTTGTTGACATAGCTTGAGATATTGAGTCCGTTCATCGCCAGGAGCAGGAGGAGAGGGAGGCCAAGAGGCCTCGTGGTTCGGGCAGTTCCAGTGGATCTCCCTTCAGGGGACAACTTCAGCATGGTAGGCGCTGTTAATTCAGGCCTCCTTGGTCAGGCCGTCCACCATACAATGGTGCCTCCTCGGGGCAGGGTCCCCATGGTTCTCAATCAGGCCGCATTTCATATGGTGCCCTCTCAGCTCAGAGTGCAGCTCGAGCACCCCCAGTTCAGGGTTCTTCTAGGCATGAGCCTTCCAGTGGCCGTACAGATGTTAGGGGTTTCTATCAGTCCCCGCTTCCAGCTCCAAGGAGTTAATTTAAGTGTGGAGAGTTCGGGCACGTGTGGAGGCAGTGTCCCCGTCGTTTTGGTGGAGCTTCTCAGCAGGGGGGCCAGTCCTCGACTTTGGCTCCAATCGCTTCACCACCCGCCCAGGCAGCCAGGGGTGGTGGTCAGTCAGCCGGAGGCCGCCCTAGAGGGTGAGGTCGAGCGGGGGGAGGTCAGACTTGCATGTATGCATTTCCAGCCAGGCCGGATGCTATAGCCTCAAATGCCGTGATCGCAGGTATTGTTTCAGTTTGTTACCGTGATGCCTTGGCTTTGTTTGACCCTGGTTCTGCATATTCCTATGTTTCTTCATATTTTGCCGATTTTCTAGATATGCCCCGTGAGTCTCTAGTCACCTCCGTTCATGTGTCGACTCTGGTGGGTGATACTGTTGTTGTGGACCGTGTGTATCAGTCGTGCATGATATCTATCGGGGGTTTGGAGACCCGAGTGGACCTATTATTACTCAGCATGGTCGATTTTGATGTGATATTGGGCATGGATTGGTTATCTCCGTGCCATGCTGTTCTTGATTGTCACGCTAAGACCGTAACCTTAGCTATGCCGGGGCGTCCGAGGGTTGAGTGGAGAGGTTCTTCCAAGTATATGCATAGCAGGGTGATTTCCTACCTGAAGGCTCAGCGCATGGTTGAGAAAGGGTGTTTATCGTATTTGGCCTTTATGAGGGATGTCGGTGGCGAAACTCCCGCTATTGATTTAGTTCCGGTGGTCCGTGACTTTTCGGACGCGTTTCCTGCAGACCTTCCAGGTATGCCACCTGACAGGGATATTGATTTTTGTATTGACTTGGTGTCAGGCACTCAGCCTATTTCTATTCCGCCTTATCGTATGGCACTAGCAGAGTTAAAGGAATTGGAGGAGCAGCTTCAGGAACTCCTGGATAAGTGGTTCATTTGGCCTAGTGTGTCACCTTGGGGTGCATCAGTATTTTTCGTGAAGAAGAAGGATGGGTCCATGCATATGTGTATTGACTATCGGCAGTTGAACAGGGTTACGGTGAACCGGTATCCCTTGCCCTGCATTGATGATTTGTTTGACCAACTTCAGGGAGCCAGAGTGTTTTCCAAGATTGATTTGAGATCTTGGTATCATCAGTTGAGGATTCGGGATTCTGACATTCCGAAGACTGCTTTCAGGACCAGATATGGTCATTATGAGTTCTTGGTTATGTCATTTGGGCTGAACAATTCCCCATATGCGTTCATGCAATTGATGAATAGCGTGTTTCATCCTTATCTTGATTCCTTCATCATTGTGTTCATCCAAGTGTGAGTTTTGGCTTGGTTCGGTAACTTTCTTGGGGCACGTGGAGTCTAGCGAGGGGATTCAGGTTGATGCAAAGAAGATAGAGGCGGTGCAGAGTTGGCCCAGACTGTCCTCAGCTACAGAGATTAGGAGTTTCCTTGCTTTGGCGGGATATTACCGTCATTTTGTGGAGGGATTCTCTTCGATTGCTTCGCCTTTGACCAGATTGACCCAGAAGGGAGCTCTATTCAGATGGTCTGATGAGTGTGAGGAGAGCATTCAGAAGCTGAAGTCAGTATTGACTACAGCTCCAGTGCTAGTTTTCCCTTCTGGTTCGGGTTCTTACAAAGTTTATTGTGATGCTTCTAGAGTTGGCTTGGGAGCGGTATTGATGCAGGAAGGTAGGGTGATTGCTTACGCGTCCAGGCAGTTGAAGGTGCATGAGAAGAATTATCCGATGCACGATCTTGAGTTAGGTGCCATTGTTCATGCCTTGAAGATTTGGTGGCATTATTTGTATGGAGCGCAGTGTGAGATTTTCACTAATCATTGCAGTTTGCAGTATCTACTGAGGCAGAAGGACTTGAATTTGCGCCAGAGAAGATGGTTGGAGCTCCTCAAGGATTATGACCTCACTATCTTATATCGTCTGGGGAAGGCCAATGTAGTGGCCGATGCCTTGAGTCGCAGAGTAGAGAGTTTGGGGAGTCTAGCCTACCTTCCAATAACAGAGCAGCCATTAGCCCTTATGTTCAGGCCTTAGCAGGTTAGTTGGTGAGATTGGATCTATCAGAGCCCCCGCGGATGTTAGCTTGTGTGGCCTGCAGGTCTTCTCTTTACGATCAGATTAGAGCACGCCAGTATAATGATCCACATTTACTTGTTCTTCAGGACAGGGTCCGTCGTAGTGATGCCAGGGATGTGGTTATTGGTGATGATGGGGTCATGAGGATGCAGGGCCGGATTTCCGTGCCCAATGTAGATGGGCTTCGAGATTTGATTCTAGCAGAGGATCATAGTTTGCGGTATTCCATCCATCCGGGTGTCGCACAGATGTATCAGGATTTGAAGCAGCATTATTGGTGGAGGTGGATGAAGAAGGATATTGTGGAGGTTTTGGCTCGGTGTCTCAACTGTCAGCAGGTCAAGTATGAGCACTAGAGACCTGGTGGATTGCTTCAGAGGTTTGATATTCCGGAGTGGAAGTAGGAGCAGATTACCATGGACTTCGTAGTTTGACTCCCACGGACTTCGAGGAGGTTTGATGCTATATGGGTTATTATGGATCGGCTGACCAAGTCCGCGCACTTCATTCCTATTGGTACTACGTATTCTTCGGAGAGATTAGCTGGGATTTATATCAGGGAGATTGTCTGATTGCATGGGGTTCCAATTTCTATCATTTCCGACAGAGGCACTCAGTTCACATCCCAGTTTTGGAGATCCTTGCAAAGACTGTTGGGTACTCAGGTCGAGTTGAGCACAACGTTTCATCCTCAGACCGACGGCCAGTCGGAGCGTACATTCAGATTTTGGAGGATATGTTGCGTGCTTGTGTGATTGACTTTGGCTGTTCATGGGACCAGTTTCTGCCACTAGCGGAGTTTGCATATAATAACAACTATCAGTCGAGTATGCAGATGGATCTGTATGAGGCTTTATATGGTAGGAGGTGCAGGTCTCCGGTTGGTTGGTTTGAGCCGGGCGAGGCTAGGCTGTTGGACATAGACTTGGTTCAGGATGCTTTGAGTAAGGCAAAGTTGATTCAGGAGAGGCTTCGCACGACGCAGTCAAGGTAGAAGAGTTATACGGACCGGAAAGTCCGAGATGTGTCTTTAATTGTTGGGGATAAGGTGTGTATGAAGGTGTCACCCATAAAGGGTGTTATGAGATTCGGGAAGAGAGGGAAGTTGAGTCCCAAGTTCATTGGGCCATTTGAGGTGCTTTAGAGGGTTGGGGAGGTGGCTTATAGGCTTGATATACTTATAGGCTTGCTATGCCTCCCAGATTAGGAGCGGTATTGATGCAGGATGGTAGGGTGATTGCCTACGCATCCAGGCAATTGAAGGTGCATGAGAAGAATTATCCGGTGCACGATCTTGAGTTAGCTGCCATTGTTCATGCCTTGAAGATTTGGTGGCATTATTTGTATGGAGCGCAGTATGAGATTTTCACTGATCATCGCAGTTTGCAGTATCTACTGAGGCAGAAGGACTTGAATTTGCGCCAAATGAGATGGTTGGAGCTCCTGAAGGATTATGACCTCACTATCTTATATCATCTGGGGAAGGCCAATGTAGTGGCCGATGCCTGGAGAAGCAGAGCAGAGAGTTTGGGGAGTCTAGCCTACCTTCCACTAGAAGAGCAGCCATTAGACCTTGATGTTCAGACCTTAGCAGGTCAGTTGGTGAGTTGGATCTATCAGATCCCCCGCGGGTGTTAGCTTGTGTGGCCTCCAGGTCTTCTCTTTACGATTAGATTAGAGCACGCCAATATGATGAAACTGCTTTTTAAGCATATGTTTTACAGTATTACTACGATTTGATATATTTGGCCTGTAAGCCATGTTTGGGGCCTAGTGCTGATCTGTTTTAATCCCTTGGGGGCTATTTTACTGATATTCTCACTACTTTGAAACTGTGATGTTTCACTCAGTCTTTCTTGTGAAATTGTTGACACTCCTATTTGATGATAATACTATTTCTTGGAATGAAATACTATCTTGGGTCGAGAACCCCGTTTATTTATGGCCCGAGTGGCATGATGTGAGTGTCGATTGAGTGAGGCAGAGGGCCAATATTGTGAGGATGTTATGATATGAGAGAGGCCAAGTGCCTGGGAGTGATTGACGCCATGATTTGGCTTGTTTATAGCGCTTGGGCTGTAGGAGCCCCTCCGGAGCTTGTACATACCCCCAGTGAGCGCAAGTACCTATAGAGGACCGAGTGCCGAGTGCCGAGTGACGAGTGATTGGGAGGCAAGAGTGACTGTGAGGTGCTGAGGGACTGATTACGAGTGATGGTGAGGTATGCCCAAGGGGTTGATGATGAGTGAATGTGAGGCATGCCCGAGGGGCTGATTATGATATATGTTTTGCCCGAGGGGCTACTGATGATTTAATACTCTCACTTTGAGCTCATGAAATATGTTTTCCCGAGAGGCCTCTATATGATTCGTTTTATTTTTATACTAAACCTTTCGGTTGAAGTTGTTGAAAAATATACATTCTTTAAAGGATTTTTCTGAAGATGATTTTAAGACATGATGATTTCACATATCTATGTTATACTGTTGGAAAGAAAGGTTGTGCCTCTTGTGCTTTTATGACATTGATTTTATGTGTTTCTTGCTGCTCAGACTTGATTTACTTTCATTACTACTGAGTTGGTGTACTCACATTACTCCCCGAACCTCAGTGTGCAGATTCAGGTATAGATATCGAGCATTAGCCATCTTTTTCGCGCGGAGGCCGGATTTGCGGGATATAGAGGTAGCTGTTCAACGTCCGCAGCATCTCTGTTTTTCCCTTCTTGTTGTTTCTAGCTGTCATTCGGAGGTTTTGTATTATGGCAGTATATTTTGACTTATTCTTCTAGATGCTCATGACAAGTTTGCTCCGGGTTTTGGGGTTGGCAGTGTTGTATAATATTGGCCTACTTTATTAAGTAATTTCTTTATATTTATGAAATGCTTGGATTTTGGAATGGGATTTTGAATAAAATTGTGAACATGTGATTATTGGGTAGCCTAGTTCCACGATAGGCGCCATCACGACCGGTTTAGGATTTGGGGTCGTGACAACAAGTATTCACGTAAGTAGATTTCAAGTTTACAAAGATCACCCATGAGTGGAGCATATTAGGAGAACTTTCTTATATACTTATAACTGAATCAAGTTAAGGAAATTTCCACTTTATAATGACTAGAAATTGTTATTATAATGACACTATCTGATGTAGCGACCTCGGCCATACCATAGAAAATATATTAACAGGCTGGGTCTCCACCTCTAGTAATCTGACCTCCGCCTTCCACATTCAAACCCCTTTTCCCATAGCTGGTCATGTAAGTTGAGTTGTAACTGCAATGGGGCATGTAGCCTAAGTGCTCTGATGAAATATAACTCTCCCAAATCTAGGACAATTTCTACCACTAGCCGAAATAAAGTATCAACCTGCCTTGAGTCGTACAAAAATTTTACAATCATATTTGAGTCCTTAAATGAGTCTGTGAACTTTCTCTCTAGCTATATGAACCGAAGTAGGAGTATGACGGGTGTCGCACCCCCCTTTATCTCCTCGCCCCCGAAAGACTTAGGTGCGGAGTTCGGGTTCTTAACATTTTGGACAAACTCCTTTGGAAGGAAGAAGTTTAAAGGAAGAGTCGCCACCTAACGATTTTATGGTGCGTTAGGGCACCTTGAGTAGTTAACTCATGAACTAGTTTGCATTACTAGAGATTAGGTAAGGGCTTGAAGTTATCCCAAGGGGAAGGTGTTCGGCACCCCTCAGGATCCACAACTGTGGGTCCCGGCCAAATTGTTTTGGTGAATTCGGACATGAACAAATAACAAGCAAGGCTCACATAAGAGGGGATTTCAAACAAGTATTGGATTTTTATTGAAAGTTTGGATAAGAAATTAAAGGTAAATATTTGAGAAAATGTCCTAGGTTTAAAGTAATACGTATCACATAAATGCAATACTCGGTAATCACTCCTCAAAGAGGGGCTACACGTGGTATTAGCGCACCAGTCATCATATCCATATTCTACCCTTCCCACCCCGTGAAGGTAATTAAAGAATATGTTGGTCACGAATTCTATTGAGTGCTATTACCCGTACCATCTTATCAGTCCTGGAGGGGAGTAGGACTACTATCCTAAAGGGTAGGTACTAGGCAGAATCCCTAGGTTTAAAGGATAAATTCTAAGCGACTAAAAAAAAAACATTTAGGTGTGCAAGTATAGGGGACACACAGGAGTAGATATGAGGCTCATGAATTCCTCCACAAATTAATACACATAACTGGAACGACTCAAACACAAAGAGGTCTTTGAATTTCAGAACCTAAGGCAGGAGGTCTAGGTGAGAATACAATAATGGGGCAATCTGACTATGAATTCTGATATGTAATTAGCCAAATAATGCAAAGAGACAGTTTTTCCAGTTTTAGTGAACTTAATGCCTAAGGCTTGCCTAGGCGGGTTAAAATACTCAAGTTATCCTGTTTAGATTTAGTCGTGGTAAAAGAGGTGAGTATTTAAACTAATGTGAATGCAGTGTCCTACAAAACAGGATATCTAAATGCATACAGGGTGTAGAATGATGCAAACCTACGCATGGTTTTTTAAATGCACGAATCATTTTCAGTAATCATAATCTATTATTTTCTAGGGCGGAATTTACTTATTAATACATCTTTTGACTCGAAACAGGAAATACAGAAGCGTAGTTAAGTTGTTGAACCTAGCACATGATTTCTAATGCAAATAGCAGTATGTCCTTAACACATGAGTTTGGCATAGGTAATATGAGCATGCTGAGAATGAACTCCTAAGGTAACATGGTCTCTAATGCAAATATTGACGATTAATGTTTTTTAGCAACGGTTCACAAACCTTTGCCATAGAGCGGATATAGTAACAGTTTTAACCATTACAATAGCATTTGGGTGGTATCAGTACGCTTTAAGTATCAAACCACTGCAATTGTAACGAAGCCGTTGCCATAGAAGGTTTTTCCGCCACGGATCTGTAAACCGTTCCACTAGACATATTTACGGGAATGGTTCGGATGAAATATATTTTAATTGGAACGGGTTTTCATTCCCTCCTCAGTTTACCGCCTGGAATTTGCTAAACCCACCAAATCAACCCCTCTTTTTTATATTTTTGATTAATTTTAATAATGTAAATATATATAGTTATTATATCCCTTTTACCCTTTCCCCCAAGTAATTAAACCCACTCATCGATACATCCAACCAAAGACAACTTCAGAACTATCACCCCCTCTTTCACACAGTTCATCTCTTTAATTCATCTAAAATTAAATCCCCTCCTCACCAGTAAAGACAATGTATTCCACAAATTAACCCTTCATAAACCCACGCCGTCCACAAATTGACCACACTTTTGCCCCCTCATCCCACCACTCACCGGTGTCGCCACCGTCTTTGGCTGCTGGGGAGGCTGAACCGGAGGCTGCTGCGGAGGCTGAATTCGGTTTTGGGTTCTGACCCGAATTACTCCCAACTCTACCCCACTAGACCTACTGCCTCTTCTTATGGCAATTTCTCATCTCCTCTTTTTTTCTGTTTATTACAACTCTTAGCACCAGAAGAAGGGCATCAACAACAAGACCGAAACTGGGAAGCTGATAAAATGTATGCTTTTCTTATTGAAGTATATGTTTGTTGGTTGTGCATTATTTATTTTTCCTTTTCTTGTTTGCTTCAGTTTTTGGGTATTAGGTTTTTGTGTTGAAGTTCCAATTTTTGGATAGTTTTATTTCCTTTTAGCTAGATTTTGTTTAGCCAGATTCTTGAAGTTCACCAGCAATCACAAGTTCATCCAATATATAGTATGCCTGCCAAATCATTAATGCGGTTTAGAAATATTAAAGCTTTACCATCTAAAGTTGTTAATACAAAATATTTTATAGACAGAATGATAGAGAGCCAAGGAGTTGCTACCGTTTACACCTTATTCTCAAATTCAATCATCATACAATTCTTCTCTTGCAAGTAGAAAAATTTATTAGTGTATAAATACATGACAGAAGAGAAGACACCGAAAAGGTTATTTATCAATTAAGCAAGCAATAAGAATCTACTTCCCCAAATAGATCGAAAGCATTAAGCAAGTTTAACTAGATCGATGTTCAGCGGGAACTACATCTCACATTGCACATCTCCTGAGTGTACCAAGACCAAATAAGAAGCTGTAGTGCATCAATTACACAACTATCATCATTTGAAAAGCTATTAATACAAAAGAATAGGCAAAGGAGAAATATTTACATTGATAACCTTCGGACACATAGCTCTTTCTTAGATTCAGTTATTCCAAAAAGATACAGTATCGAGTCTTAGATAATCACATCACAATAGATTTTTTCCCCAGAAAAGGTATGTAATAATCACAATTGATTTCATAAAGAACCCAATGAACTTCTTTGATATTACAATTTTATTTCTATAAACTTTTGTATCTTCGCCTATTATACAAAAATCATTTCTTTTCATTGTTATATAAAACTGTGATCTCCATGCGACTCAATGTGTATTTCCTTATTGAATGCCTGGTTCTCTGTATGTGATGTTTGTTTTACTACATATACATGCAAGGATAGCACCCACAACTTTATCATTGTATGCCTTGAGCTTTTTTGGATTCTTGTTTGTTTGTTTTTTTAAGGATCAGATTCCTTTTGATTGAATCTGATAATATTTTGATCAGTTTCAGATTCTTGTCTGTTTGTTGAGGCTCTCTTAATACTACTTTATAGTAAAGGTATGACCTTTACTGTTTTGCTACTCTTTATTAATAATCTGCATTTCATTTCATTAATGCTGTATTTTGGATTTACCTTAAGCTTTCTCTTTTTCTCCATGATGAGTATGGTACTATGAAGAAAATTGTAGTATTTTTTTTCCTTTTTTTGGGGCTTAAAATAGCATAATCAGTGGCAAAGTTATTTGTTGGTGGAATTTCTAAAGTTGCAGAATGTTGAAGGGAAAATGTCAACATGTTGCGCGCAGACTCAAAATCCTTCTGTTTGCAATTGAATTTCTGTGAACTCTAACCTTTTGTTGTTATTTTCATTGTACCTCACCTATTTTGTGATGTAAAGTAACCACAATGTACTAAGTAGTGATTATCTCAAATAGTCCACAATCTCAATTTTAGGTGCCAAAACATGAATCTGCCACAACTGGGCAGTGTTCTATCGATCATACTCCTTTGGTCCATCTTGTCTATGCTTGTGCATACCATGATTTCTCCTTCAAGGGAATGAGTGCAATGTACCAATACCATAGGCAGTATTCTGTCTATACTTGTTCTTAATTAAGACTAGATAGTGAAAATAAAAAAAGAGTACTGCATCAACACTTGTTCCCATGCTTTAAGCTTTTTTGCAAAGTGATTTTCCTTCTTAATGATTTGGCTACTCCTCATTGAAAAAGTTAACTGAACTGAACAAAATTTGGAATAAGAGACGATTTTAGGAACTTTTAAAGGTCTTAAATTTCTTTATTGTTTGTGACTTTCTGAGTTCAACCCTTAAAAGTAGTGGTCAATGTCAAATTAATATGCTTTTGGTTTATTTGGTTAGTTTTGTTGATTTACTTTTATCGTATAGAATATCTATGGATAATGGTGATAAAAGTTGGATGAATCTAGTGTGATGGACGGGTGATTATATCCATGGAGTGAATGATTTTCTTGATAAGCATTTGAATGAGCTGCCCAAGGAAATGAAATATTATGCCCTTGCAAAAAGCGCATGAATCGTCATTGGTATTACAGAAATGTGGTGGAGGATCATTTGGTTGTTCATGTATTTGTTGATGGTTATACCAATGGGTTTTCCACAGGGAAATATTTTCCTCGAGAAATACACCTCATACAAGCAATGATGATGAAAGTTCTACCATGCGTGACAATATTGACGGACTACTTCATGATACGTTTAGAAATATAGCGGGTCAGGCAGGGGATGAAGAAGGAGTTGTTGAAAGACTATCTGAAGATGCAAAGAAGTTTTTCAAATTGCTGGAGGAAGGAAAACAAGAGTTATATTCGGGGTGCAAAAATTTTAGTAAACTGAGTTTCACTATTCGATTGTACTTACTTAAATCCTTGCACGAGTTGAGTAATATGGCTTTCTCTGATTTGTTAGAGTTGATAAAGGAGAATATTTCAACAAGGCTAAAAGCATGATAAAAGATTTAGGTCTTCATTATGAAAAAAATCATGCATGCCCTAATGATTGCATGTTATTTTGGAAAGAAAATGTGAATGATAATAATTGCTCTATTTGTGGGTCTTCATGATGGAAGAGTGCTGGTCCTTTGACTAAAGAAAAATCTAAAATCAGTGCAAAGGTTTATGTGTCCTGAAACAGCTGTTGCAACGAGATGGCATGCTAATGAACGACCCAATGATGGGAATATAAGACATCATACTGATGGGGAAACTTGGAAGGCTTTTGATTCTGTGCACCCAGACTTCTTTAGAGATGCTCGGAATGTTAGATTGGGTCTTTCAATTGATGGTTTCAATCCGTTTCGGACCATGAGCATTTCTCATAGCACGTGGCCTGTTATGTTAACGAACTATAATTTTTCACCGTGGATTTGCATGAAGCCAGGGTATATAATATTGTCTATGATCATTCCAAGTCCATCATCTCCAGGAAATTATATAGATGTGTACCTACAACCATTAATTGAAGAATTGAAGGAACTATGGGAAACTGGGATAGACACATTTGATGATGAAACCAACCAAATTTTCCGAATGCGTGCTGTCTTAATGTGGACAGTTAGTGACTTTCTAGCATTAGCAATGCTATCAGGATGGCGTACTAAGGGGAGATTGGCATGCCCTGCTTGCAATTATTACACATGTTCTCAATATCTCAAACATAGTCATAATATGTGTTATTTGGGCCATCGAAGATTTTTTCCTCATGATCATCCATTCCGACGAGATAAGAAGTCTTTTGATGGTAAGGAGGAGTATAGACCTGCACCTGCTCCATTTTCGGGTGGGGAAGTGTTTGAAAAGCTTCTTGAATTCAACAATATCTTTGGAAAGAGGACTTAAAAAAGGCCTCAGATTGATAAGGGTCCATGGAAAAAGAGATCCATTTTTTTCGAATTGCAATATTGGGTGCATAACAAATTGAGCCACAATCTTGATGTGATGCACATCGAGAAAAAAATATGTGAAAGTTTGCTTGGGACTTTATTAGAAATAGATGGAAAATCAAAGGATCATGAAAAATCTCGCTATGACTTACAAGAAATGGGGATACGAAAGGAGCTACAACCAAGAATAAATAGAAATGGAACTATATGTTTGGCTAAATATTCTTTCTACATGAAGCCAAAAGAGAAAAGTTTGTTTTGTACTGTCATGAAAAATGCTAAATTACCAAAAGGGTGTGCTTCGAATATTTCAGAATGCGTGCAAGTGAAGGAGATAAAAATATCAGGGTACAAAAGTCATGACACCCATTTTATAATGCATTACTTGCTCCAGGTTGCTGTTAGAAAAGTGTTGCCCAAGAATGTTTCATTGGCCTTGATTAGGTTGGAAAATTTATTCAGAGCTATATGTAGTAAGGTCATAAGGCAAAGAGATCTTGAGACAATGCAGTTTGAAATTGTTGAAATAACATTTGAGCTTGAAAAGATTTTCCATCCAACATTTTCTGACATAATGCCACATTTGCCTATTCACTTAGTGGATGAAATTAAGCTTGGGGGTTCGGCTCATCTTCGTTGGATATATCCCATTGAGAGGAACCTATTTAAGTAAAAGGAATTTGTACGTAATCGATCTAGTCTAGAAGCGTCACTAGCAGAGGGGTTTTTGGCCGATGAGTGCTTGACTTTTATTCAAGATATCTACATGATGGTGTGAAGACAAAGTTTAGTAGGTACCAAACTGTGGATGATGAGTACTCTCTATTGGAAGTAAGAAAAAAAAATACTTTTTTCATGAATTCGCAGTTATGTTTTGAAGCACATCGATATGCTTTGTTCAATACTGGAGATGAACAAATGAAAAAGTTTATCGAGTAAGATAAATTATATTAATATATTTATTTATATTTTATATAATTTTTTCTTTATTATATGATTAAACTTGAAATGTTCTTGATTGCAGGGAATATAAATTTAATTGTTAATCATAGTAGATAAAATGCATGGGTAAGAGCGAAGGATCATTGTCGGGAATTCAGCAATTGGTTTAAAGAGAAAGTTAAAAATATTGTATTGCCAGATTATTTAAGATGGCTAGCCAAAAGACCTAATATGGTAGCCAAAAGATATACAGGATATTTTATTAATGGATACCCATTTCATACCAAAGAACGAGATTCCCGATGCAAGACTCAAAACAGTGGAGTGACTTTATCGGCAACAACATATAGTTTTGCTAGTGCTAGGGACCAAAATCCCATGGATGGTGAGGTTGTCTATTATGGAGAGATTCAGGATATCATTGGGATTGATTATGGGATTGTTTTAGTGTTGTACTGTTTAGATGTGATTGGTTTCGTAATGAAATAAATGATTATGGGTTAACTCGGGTCTACTTCAATAGATTATGCAGTACAGATGACCTTTTTGTGTTGGCATCACAAGTTTATCAAGTTTTTTATGTGGAGGATCCAATTGAGAAATATGGTTATTACGCGAGGAGTAAAGTACCTGTTGATTTGTATGATCTGGAGGAAGAGAATTGTCCCAAAATTTGAGACCATTTTGGAGGGAACCTAATAATGAAATCGGTTCCTCGTCTAGGTTACATGATGTTGGCATTAGATGGTCAAGAGAAACGGTACCCGTTGATATCATTGATATCCCATCTAATGCACAAAATTCACATGNTTTTTTAAATTAAGAACTTGCTAACTTTACATGGAAAGATTCTTATACTAGTTTTCATGTAACTAGGAAAAAAAGAAGGAAATGTCTGATACTTCAGATACTCTATCAAGTAAGGATATATTTGTGGCTACAAGAAAAAGAAAACTTGACCAAGTATACAAAATCTCATATGAAAATACGATTAGTAAAATTGTAAGAAATTTCTAATTTAATGTTTTTCATGATTATTTATTTGTTCTTAATTAATCATTCAATTTTATTTACTTAAACTCTTTTATCTACGGTTTGTAGGCTGAAATGGAGAGACTACAATCAACTCAAGAAACTGAAGATGGCAGTCATTCAGTTGACGCTTTTGCATCAGTCATGGGACCTGAATATCCAGGTTGCGTGAGATTGTATGGACGAGGGGTTACCAAGATTGTCTTAAAAGGGAAAATAGGGAATCTTTGATCTTCTTCTGATGCTGCTGATGAGAGGATGCAACAGAAAATGGAGGAAATGGAAGAGAGGATGCAACATAGAATGTTGGAAAAGTTGAACGAACAAAAGGATGCAATGGAACAACATATTACAATGAACGTTGTCGCACAACTTCAGCGTCTGAACCCAGAATTGCGACTTGATGCTGACATGCTAAGGTTCATAAAAGCTTCCTCTGCACAACAAGTTGCGGTTCAACTAAACAATCGACCATCTGCCTGTAGTAACAATCAAGTTCAGTACTTACTTGTTGTGTTGCACTTTATGGCCTTGTTGACTGCCTTGTTGGCTTGTTGGCCTGTTGGTTTTTGCCATTAAGTTGCAAAGTGTATGTACTTCTTTGAACTATTTGGTTTAATTTTGTTTCTTTGGTACTCTTGGACACAAGAGACCATTCCCTTTTGAGTTTTGAATAAGACGGATTTTTGTTTTCACGTTCTGTGCATGGTTGGTATTTGCACATAATATTTAAGATTATAAACAAAATAATTGGTATCTTAGAGAGTTTCAATATTATAGAATACTTCAGTTCCTGATAACAAGATGGTGTTTAAACTCTACATTGGAGGAACTACATTTGCACTGCCGCACAATCACAACAGAGAAAAAAATGTTAGAATAAGCTCGATCCATTTGTTCATTAAACTTGTTTAGTTCCTAGTTTCGTTGGACTGCTGTAATTTAATAGTTTATGATATTTGGTAAGTGCTTTGTACTTCTGTTATGTTTAGGGAGAAAGGGATTCCTAGATGTTGATCATGGAATTTGCAAAAGCTTTAAAGAAAGCTTCTTTTGAGCTAGCAAAAACAGAAAACAGAGTTTTAGTCTTGGGAATACTGAGCAAAGCCTGGTCCGAAGAGAAAAGGCTCTTGTTCTGTAGAATTAACTTGTAATATGAATTATCAAAAGTTGTTGAGGAAGTATCCATGGCAGTTCCAACATTCTTAGCCCTGTTTTTAAGCGGACACATTCCCTTTAAGGTTGATGCCAAGGATGGATGTAAACCATTCCCATATCGCTATGGAAACGGTTAGACAGTCTGCGGAAACGATTTTCCAACCGTTAACGTAGGCCAATTTTTCAGTAGTGCATAGACAAGTAGATATGCTAAACATAGAAGGAAAGAGAGGTCACATGGGCAAGGCAAGAAACAGAACCATAAGTAGAGGCATAGGAGGAGGAACAAGAACCTTAGTACAAATAGAAACACATTGAGTTGGATGCTATAAACTTAAACTAGAAACATACCAGTCAAGAGTAAGAATAGAACATCAAGGTGAAGAGAAGTGGAGCAATATGACAGTAGTATGCAGAGCAATAGAGCAGCAATACGTTTTTCAGTCTTGGCTTTCAGCCGACTAAGTAGCCAAAGGAACAAGAGAGAATATGCAGCAAAGCAAGTGAGAGTTCAGAGCAATATGAATGCTGTCTGTGTGTATGTGTTCGTGTATCTATTGGTGTCTTATGCTAAAGAGAGTAGGGTCTTTATAATTCTGAACACGAGTAAAGAAAATAAGGTAATGAGTGACTAGTCTAACCTAATTATGGAAATAATAACCAATCAGTATCAATTAAAGGCCTGGACTCCCTTTAATTAGGGAGTCAAGTTCAAACGGGCCAATCAGAGTTAAATCAGGGGACATAATCAACTAGAGTGATTTTACTATAACAGGGGTAGTAAAAGCATAGAGTATGTAATAAAGACCAGGTTCATAACACATAAGAAAAGTATCACACAATCAAGGAAACAGTTCGGAAAATCAGTACAGAGCATACAAAATCATAGGTTCGAGGAAAATATCAATATAGGGTATCATCTAAACAACCATTAGATCAACAATCAGATCTATTAAACAATAATCAGCACCAGAGTTCAGGAAAAACCTAAGTGAGAGGAATAGTAAAGATTCAGAAACTCCAACCACGAATTAGAGTAAGAAGCATAGAGCACATAGAGAGTCCAGAAGAAACATACAGATTGGCCAAACATAGCAAACAGGACGAACAAAAATCCTAAAAAAATTGGGGGTTTTCAGTAAGAAGCTTTGAATCAAACGTATTAACAAATAAAAGCATAGAATAACATTAAAGCAGAAGTAAAAGAAAATCGATTTTTAAAAGGGGTTGTGGAACCCTGGTTTTAAAATTGAAAGATCGTTTAAAGATGAAAGTTTACAGAGAAAAACATAGAAAAAAGATTCGTAATATTATAGATCTAAAGTAGATCTAGAATAAATCGAAAGACACAGGGTTAGGGTTTCGTGGAACCTAGAGAAGTAGGAAGAACCTCAAAGACGACACCGGCCTAAGCCAGAATAGGTTGTAATCCTTACTCAAACGGCCGGGGAGGCCAGAAAGTGGCATGGGACCATGGGAGATGAGTTGGACCACTCCAGGTTCGCCTGAGAGCCCAGAGCATCACTGGACTGGTGCAAAGTGGGTAGGTAACCAAGAGGTGGTGAAGAATCATAACTTTCGGTGAGAGAACCTGCCGGAGAAGGTGAACAGAACCCATCGGATGAGAGAAGCCAAGGAAGATTCTAGAGAGAGGTAAAGAGTAACATACAGGGATAGAGAGAGACGGGGCCTGGGAAAATGAGGGGTCGATTGGGGGGTTTGGTCGAATTACTTATGGTAACTTGAATCTGGACCATTGATCTCGTATGATCAATGGCTCAGATCAAGTATGGGGGTTGGGTCGGGTGCTTAGGGTTTGGGCCTTGGGTTGTTGGGTCAATTTGGTTGGCCTGTGGGTTTGGGCAAATAAGACTGAAATTGGAATAAAAAAATTGATATAAGTTAAATACCCAATTAGAAGTAGATCAATATTTTATAAAAATGGCTAATAATTATAAAAAATAAAATTGCCGCCTAATAGATTAAGCTAAAATGATTAATTAGTATTAAAAATATAAATGACTAATTATTGAGAAAAATTAACATAGAAATAAGTAATTTGGCTATAATTGAAAAGTTATTGCAATTATAGTCAAATGTTGCCAATTCTGCTAGTTTGTGAAATAAATTTGGTCTTAATAAGACCAAAAATGATATATTAAATCACAAAATGTTTTGAAATTATTTGTAATACAATTTATTATCAATTATTAGAGACAAACCACTGTGTAAATTAATAAAATGTGGGAAAAATTATAGAAAAATAGCAATTGTTATAAAACTGATTTTGAAGGTATATAGGCAAGTTTAAAATAATTTTGAGGAAAAATTGGGTCAACAACGAGCTAACTTATCGAACCTGATGGCATATTCTGACACCGTCATGGTGAACTGACGCAACCGCTCAAACCCTATGTGACACACATTATGGAGAGTCTGAGAAACAAACTCTTTCAATTGCATTTATGAGAACTGAGTCAAGTAATTGGTGTTGCATTGGCTGGTCTTTCTCTTTGTAGGCTTGACACAAACACCAGCGGTCAATTTCCTCTTTTACTATGTTGTCTCATCACTGCTGAGCTACCCAATTTATTCATATACTCTTCGTTATTATTTGGGGTAACTCTCATCCCTATTGATGAACAACGATCACAAAAGTAGAGCTCTATACAGATAATTCTTCGCACGAACCCTATGGTCTAGAAGCTCGTCAACCACTACACTCCCTCCGAAGCACCCCAAAATCAGCAATCGTGACTTCCACGCTGAGTAGACCTTCTGTAGATTTAAAGTTGTTTATATAACTCCTTTGGTATTGAGGTATATGGTTATTAAGGAAAAGACATACCACAAGTCCCAACTTTATCTCTTTCAAAATCTCAAGCCTTATACATTCTGGGACAACACCGGTGTAACACATGATCCCACAATCTATTCCTTAACAGTGGGCTTCCCCACTTGGCACGAAGTCACATGTCACAATGTCTGATAATCCACAATGTTAAACTTTACAACTCATATAAACCACCCCCGTTGCTTTCAACTTATCCCCATGTTCTGCAATACTTCATAGCAGCGGGTAAGAAAATCATGTGGGTCTTCAAAAGATGTACCACTGAAATGGAGTGGAATTAGCTTGATGAACATGTCCAGTCTCCACAAATCATAGGAAGTCATAGCTGCCCCATCAACAATCGGGGCTGCCACAATTGTCTAAACTACCCAAATTGGGTTGGCTGCTGAGGTCTGGATTTGAGGAGTAGTCTGATCAAGAGTGTGGGTAGCAGGAGTCTGGACCCCCCTCCATCCTGAGATATGGCTGCTGCAACAGGGAGTGTGCCAGTATGGGCTAAACTCTCCATTAGGCCCACAAATCGGACCAAAGAATCCTGAAGTGCCAGGGTAGCAAGGAACCCCTTTGGGACGTGAGGTGGTCCAGCTGGAACGGTCTGAGCTGGAGCCCCCTCATCAATCTCAATCTGGGGCTCCGCAGTTGGAGCTGCTGTCTGAGCAGTAAGATGTGTCCTACCCCTACCTCGGCCCCTGACGTGGCCTCGTCCACTGCCCCTAATAGGCGATGCTATTGCTGGAAGACTGGATTGTTGGTTAGCGGACGAGGAAGAACGTATTCTCGCCATTTACGAGAGAATAGAAGAGTTCAATCAGTATTTTTCTGAGATATCAAGAATTGCACGACAGAGTAGAAATAAAAATGAGTTTGTTCCTAACTTAATAGCCTCTGAGAGATAAGTACAGACGTTTCTGTACCGATCCTTCACACTCTATGAAGCTTGTTTGTGAATTGTGAGACCTATGCAACCTAATGCTTTGATACCAACTTTTCACTACCTAAATTCCCAACCTTAGGGATCGTGATGACGCCTAACACCACACTTGCTAGGCAAGCCGATATTAGAATTCGATTAAATATTTTCCTTTGATTACTTAATTAAGCACAATAAAATAAATTTAAAGTAAACTAAGACTAATGGTTTCCAATGAATATCTCCATGTGTAAATAACTAAACTAATAAATAAATCGAGCCACGAACTAATCGTATAAATAACTCTAAGACTACCCCAGGGTCTGGTGTCACAATTCACGAACTTCTAAAGAATACTACAAATAATGGGCGGAAAGAAATTATATAATTGTTTTGAGAAAATATAAACAGTTTCTACGAACTAAGAGAAGACTCTCGGGATCTGCGAACGCCGAAAGATATACCTCGTGTCTCCGGATAACGAATAGCTACTACTAAAAATCTCTACTACTGGCCGGTACCTGGACCTGCACAAAAGAGTGCAGAATGTAGTATCAATACAACTGACCCTATGTACTGAGTAAGTGCCGAGCCTAACCTCGATGAAGTAGTGATGAGGCTAAGGCAGAGAAATTATAACGTAACCTGTAACAAAATATATAATAGATCAAGGAAACGATTCTACACAAATAAGAAAGATCAACTGTAACAATCAATCAAATAACTCAATCGCCTATTCCAGGCCTCAGCTGTAACCAAGTTCTCATATAAATTTCCAAACATTACTTTAAAACAACCGTATGTGCATAATATGAGAAACCATAGAGGAAAATAATAAGTTTTCAAATCTTTAATTTTCAAATCCTTGAGTTTCAAAAACCAACAAAACATTTTTGAAATCCAGAAAAAGATAAGTATCGTCTCTTATCACAGTCTTGCTGCGGCGTGCAACCCGATTCCACCCGTCCACCCTTATTACTATCATTTATTTTCCCTGTCCACCCTTATCACTATCATTTATTTCCCCTGTGCACCTTTATTACTATCATTTATTTCGCCTGTCCACCCTTATCGGTATCATTTATTTCGCCTGTCCACCCTTATCAGTATCATTTATTTCGTTTGTCCACCCTTATCACAATCATTTATTTCGGATATCTACCCTTATCACTATCATTTATTTAACAGAAAATTGTACTTCTCATAAACTTATCAATATTATCACAAAACTAAAACAAACAGGAATGAATATATATATATATATATATATATATATCGTAAAACAATGTCAACCCATTCAATCTTTATGTACCACCATAATTCCACGTGAAAACACTAATACTTCTCCCATAATAGTTGCAACAAGACTTAAGAGTAAGTCACCAAGCCAAGTAACCAAAAAAAAACAATGCATATGAAACAATTAAACATGCAGAAAGTATACTGGAAACAGGGAAGGGATCATGTAAGCAGACAACTTGGTGGTGCATAGATACTCGTCACCTCACCTATACACCACACACATGAAATTTAACATAACAACTAAGTTGGGGATTCCTATTTCCTCAAGTCAATGTTAAACCAAGTACTTACCTCGATCTTACAATCACTTCACTGCTCTAGCACTACCTTTACTTTAGAATTTGCTTCTAACCCTCTCGAATCTAATCACAATTTGTTCAGTGTTATCAATCATAGCCTAAAGGAATCATCTTTATCGAAAATAAATGGTCTTCCTAAGTTTTCCTATTCAAAATTAAAAAATCGAGCCCGGACCCGCTTGGTCTAAACTTGAGGTCCGAACCAAAACCCGTTTACCCAATCTCCCCCGAGCATGGATGTACAATTGGTATTGGAATCCGACCTCAATTTGAGGTCCAATTTCCCAAAATTTGAAATTTCTAAGTTCTACCCAAAAACCAAATTTTTACCATGAAAACTCTAGATTTTTGGTTGTAATATTGTAAAAAGTTGTTAGGAATTGAAAGAGATTAGTTAGAGATCACTTACCAATGGTTCGGAGAAGTTTGGGTCTTTGGAAAATCGCCTATGGAGGATTAGGGTTTTAGAAAATTTGAAAAGAAGGCAACATCCCGTCCAAAAGCTGATATAACAGGCTGTGGGTCTCGCATTTGCAATCTGGGGTTCGCATTTGCGAATCTGGGCTTTCCGGAGAGATATCACAAATGCGAACCGGGCCCTTCGCATTTGCGACCCCAGGACCTCGCATTTGCGAGATTTGAGGCTGATCATTGGCTTCGCATTTGCGAAGCCCGACCTCGCATTAGCGTGATCTGAGGCCTGCACACCAGATGTTCAGCTATTGGGGTATTTTTCTAAGTCTAAACACTCCGTAGCCTACCCGACACTCACCCGAGCCTTCGTGGCTCCAAACAAAACATGCACACAAGTCTGAAAACATCGTATGGACTTGTTCGTGCAATCAAATCATCAAAATAACATCAAAAACTACAGATTTAGCCTCAAAACTCATGATTTCCTCAAGAACACTCAAATTTCTAACTTTTCAACTGGATGTCCGAATTACATCAAATCAATTCTGATTCTCATGAAACTTCAAATAGGACTTACATAACATAACGAACTTGTTCCGGGCTCGGGAACCAAAATACATGCCCGATATCATATATTTTACATATTATTTTATTTCTTTATTTTTTGAATTAACCAGCAGAATAAATTTTTTTCAAAAATTGTTTTCTAAGGCTTGGAACCTCGGAATTCATTTACGGGCATATGAACAAGTCCCATATTTTACTGCGAACCTCCTGGGATCGTCGGAACACATATCCGTGTCCGTTTACTAAAAATATTGACCAAACTCAACTACAATCAACTTTTGACTTTAGAAATTACTATTTCTCATATTTTCACATGAAAGCTTTCCGATTTCACGCCCGGCCTGCGCACATAAATCTAGGTATTTAAAATTAAGCTTCTTATGGCTAGTAAGCCTAGAACAGAGCCTAAATTCATAAAATAACCCCTTGGATCGTCACAATATCCCTCTATTCAATTAAGCACCTCTATATTCCAACTAGCACGACTTTGAAGGATTAGGAGGTGTGTGTTTTTTTACATTATTTCAACTAATATTTTTTCTCTTGAATTTTTTTACTTTCTCCCTTTTTGTTTTTTTTTATTCTGTTCTCCACACACTCTATACATTTGGTTCATCTGACCTTTTTTCACAATTTTAGTTCACCTTAAGGACCCTTCCATTATTCCACTCGAAAGCCACTCCCTATTCTCTGACCTTGCTTCGTTTAGCGACTAAGTGCCTTAGCAGGTAAAGATTGAACAAGCTTAAATTTAGAATAAAATAGGGATAGGACTTGTAATGTGGGTGCCAAAGAAAAGGTCTGTAGGTTCGAAGGGGCTAGCAACGAAAAAATTTATTTGTGAGTGACAAGCACCTTTATGGTTAAGCAAGAAATACATGCGTCATCTCCTAGACTAGCACACTTAATGATTTCAATTCGATTAACACACGAGGCAAGTTCTAGATTACACAAGATAGCACAGAATATCACCAATCCTTACACACACGTTGCACTTGACTTAATCAAGACGGTTTAGTTCGACTCTCAAGTCAAAAAGCACAAAGAGTTGAGAATTTTTAAGAAATAATGCACTAGGTGGCATACAAGTCAACATACTGAGAAAAAGGTGCAAAGAGTAGGCTACTTAATTTACTTGGACATTACAATTCAAATCAAATATTCAAAAAGATAGAGCGCATCCCATAGCTTAATGTGCCAACACCAAACATGTCAACAGGTACCTTAGAGCACCTAAGTTTTCTCCATATCCTGCTCCTAAAAAAACAAACACCATGTTCAAACTATACCCTTGGAAAAGAACCAATGTCCGAAGAAAATCCAATGGATACTACCTAACTATCCTAACAAGAACAAAATAAATTCTTTTGGTATTTTTTTAATTGAACTTTAATCCCTCAAGGAAATTATCCAACAAATCCATCATCGTAAAAAGTCTGAGATTTCTCTAATTTGTTTTACTAGCTAATTAGACTATGTGAGTTCTAAACTAAGCTATAAAAAAAAAGCAAAACAATAACAATAAAAATATCATATAATTACAAATCAGGAAGTATTCCCCTACCCCCACACTTAAAAAATGAATAGTCCTCGACGCATGACATATTAAAAACAAAGCAAGGTGAAAAGAAAGAACTTCCTGCTAGTCGGGGTC
The DNA here is from genome assembly GCA_005239505.1 of Nicotiana paniculata. Classification (NCBI taxonomy): domain Eukaryota; kingdom Viridiplantae; phylum Streptophyta; class Magnoliopsida; order Solanales; family Solanaceae; genus Nicotiana; species Nicotiana paniculata. The sequence continues at coordinate 63,198 of ML340948.1, read as the reverse complement.
CACCTCCTCAGAATTCCCACAAGTCGCGGCTATGGGCTCTTCTTCATCTTCTTCTCCTAGGGGCACCTAATCCATGGGCGTTACTTCATCAACAATTTTATCCTCATCATCAGATCCTTTGTGAGTGTTTTCATCCTCAGACGTGTAAATATGATTTCTCGGTGGTATGACCAGCATCTCTTTGGAAGAACTGGAGAGATCATTGCAAAAATGCATGTGCTCCTTATTCGAGACCCCTAGCCTGCGCATTATAACACTGAGGGAATTATAAACATACATGTTGAAGTTTTCATCCCTCTCGTTCCTCGCAGCCTAGACGAGATTTAATGTGGACTCCAGCAAGGATGTAATGTATAGCAATGCCTTTGATGCCTCCATCACCTCATCATAGTCAGAGTACTCCGGTACCTCACGGGATAGCATGTCCCGCGTCAGGAGGTTTCAATAGAAGAACTTTTTTATCCTTTTCCCAAAGTGGGTGCGTGCTATCTGCCTGAGCATGATCTAACCCACATTTGTTGGTGTCCCAGTCATAAAAAGAAGATCACACGCACTCAAGCTTGAGTGAATTCATTATTGTGCTCAACTAGCATGAGTCTAGGCAGGAAATTCTGCATTACTTTAGCGGTCTTGTTGAAATCAGAGCGAACCATCCCAAGATAGATATCGCCTTTAGCTCTGTTCCATTTGGGAGTCGAATCAACGCCACAAAGAGTGTAAGTTATTTCCTTCTATCTTGGGCGTTTGACAATTTTTTTTAGCTTTTGCGGATCATAGTTTTCATCCCCTAAATATTCACATAAGGCCAGCCTCGTCAGTGGCACATCCATTCCACGGACATGTGACCGGAACAAGTTTGTGTTCCAATTAGCATACAGTTCTCACACCATTCAAATTTTCATGGTCGGAACATTCAAGTAATTTGTCCACGTTCAGTGCTCTCAACCAGCCAAGCACGTCTAGAAAGTTCTTTTCTAGGGCCTTCACATTAATGCCCATTTCAGAAACGTACCACCCATATGGAACGAAGTACCTATGCCATGCGATAACAACATCAATGACTAATTTCAAGCAAGGCCTCGGTGGAAAAGGTGCCTGTTGTGATCCTTTGGCGACTTGCTTCCCTTTAGCTTGCCTAGAAGATCCTTCACCTTGCTTGAAAATTTTGGGAGGTGCAGCAGTAGTGGATGACTTTCCCACCCCTTCTTTTGGCGGTAGTGTCACTAGCGATAGCAACCTACACACGACAAGCACAAATGTGAGAATGAATAAGGAAATTCGTCGAAGGTCACCGCGAGAGGCAAAGATTACCCCACACTTAAAATCAAATGCTATGTATAATCTACTCCCAATAATGGTTTAACGTGCACCAAGACTTCGGAGGTTAGCCTGAAAAATAAAAGATTAAATTTATTAAGGATAATGCATAGTAAGAAAAAGGGAAGAAATAAGTATAAGATGATACCTGAGAAGCAAAGTACATGATTTTATTAATCAGCCATTCCACAAAAGGAGCCTCCATCTTTCTCCGATCTTAGGTTGGCTTCATGTAGTCGAAATCTCCCACCTGCTTGGAGAGTAAGTGGAATTTATTCGAGAACGAAAGACTGACGCCACATTTACCATCTGGTTTTTCATGGACGCGGGAAAGTATTCTTAATGACTCTATGATCGGGTGATCGAAGATAACCAACACCTTCCCTTTGTTATGTTGAGGCCGGTAGAGGCAATACGATGGTGTTGTAGCTAGTGTTGAAGTAGAAGGTGGAGGAATAGTAGAGGTAGACCTCCTATGATAGGAGGCAACAAGTGGAGCCCAAAAATGAGACTCAACATTTTTAACTGTTTCCATTTCCATGAAGAGTTCATGAATTTCTCCCGGATGAGCATCTGATTAAGTAGGGGGAGAAACCGTGTCACCGTCCTCAGCTTGGTCTTCATAAAGGACCATTGTGTTTGGTCTAATTGGAGTTTTGTTCGAAGGATTCTCCTGAGTCTCAGCGTTGAAGGTACGTCTTTATTTTGGTTTTTTCTCCTTTTGTTGGGGACTCAGGAAAGATGGGTCTCCACAGGAAGATGATACCCTTTTACGGTAATGATTTCTTGAATTTGTACTTGGTCCATTGTGGGTCTTGGTGAACCTAAAAAATGGGACAAATAGAAGACCCCTTCAGAAGGCTTGCCTATTATAAAAGTGAGTCATCAAATTTGTACTACGTAATATTGGAGATTTAAAAGAGAAAAGAGAAGTTTTACTTACCATGGTTCTTGGCCTTCCAAATAAATATGGGTAAAAGTTTTTTCCACTTATAAGAGTCTGGTGTGAAAACATCTGAAATCTTTTGTACCCATTGGGCCAGGTGCTGAACTGTCGTAGAAACCCAACGCGTAGCTGAAATAAGAGAAATAAAAGTTAGAAAAGCATAGAATATTATCTAACGCAATAGGAAAAGAGTATATGAAAAATTCATGAGTAAACTTCTAGGATTTAGGGATAGGAGGCATTGTCACCAGAATATCGCTTATAACAATAACAACAAACCTTTTCAGCCATCCACGATTGGTGTCATCATCAAAACTGGTGACAATGGCGTGATGAGCGCGTTTACTAAGTTTGATCATGCCTCCTAGGAAAATATTTGGGAAGTAGAGGTTGATCTGATGAGAAAGAACAAGGTTTTCACCTGCCCGGAAGCACAGTACTAGAAGGCAAGCTACCATTCTTGATATTGACGGACCTACTTCAGTTAAACTAATTTGATAGTTATGGAAAAACTCTAAGATAATGGGATCGCTTTTCTGGCCCATTCATAAAGTAAAACAGTACGTGTAAATGTACATGACCTCTTTGGTTTGCTAAAGGTGACATCTTCCACTTCATTCGGGGATAAAAGTTTCATATTTTTTCAGTCATAATCTTCTTTCATAATTAGGATGCTAGCAGGACAAATGGAAGAAGGATATATGTTGATGAGTCAATTTTTGTCATTTTTAGGGTTGAGAGTTTCCTTTTGTACTTGAAGATCCGTCTTTTAGAGTTTAGTTTAGAGGGTATAATTATGTTGGTAGTTGAAGGACCGCATCAGCTTCATAGTTTTGTTCTTCTTAGATGGGCCACCACCGATATATATGCCTGAGTTTCCTGGAGAATAAGTAGTAGAAGACGAATATATTGTATTAAAAATTGATATATGGTTTGGAACAAAATATCTTTAGTTGATAATGCTTATTCCAAAAAGTATTTTAGTAAGGTTCTGAAATGTTATTTTTGCAGCTTTGTTCCCTTTCCATTTTTCCCAATCGCTGCTAGCATATATTCGTCCAACCATCATTGGAATATGCCATCCTCTGACCTCACCACCACATTATACTCCACTGCTCCTCCTCCCTTACCCCTACGGTTTCTCTACAACTACTAAACACAAGCAACCATAGCACCACTCGACACGAAAGACACCACTAATAGTGAAATGAATGACCAAGAAGAAGATTTACTCTATCGCAGTGCCAATTACCCAAACATACACATATCTCAAATCATACAATAAATACAACCTGAACACTAACTTGAACAAACACCAAATGTTGACCTACCCACCTCTCCAACCTCACAACCAATAACACTTGAAAAAATATTTGAACAAACACCAGATGTTCCATGTTCCCATCATTCATCACCTACAACCACTAGTTCCTTTGACAAATTAAACGCATTACCAGTTCCCACCTCGACAACACCTTCCAATTTATTAATCACACCCTCCAACAACTAGACCTCTATGATGAAAGCGACAACCCTTCCAACCATCCACATTTTATACCAATTTTTGCAGCTGATTAAAATCTCCTCTACCAAAACTAGAGACAATCTGTCATCGTCAAACAATTCGTTAGGAAACTAGGTTACCACTTCCTAAAACCAAGATTCAAACTATTTGGCAGCCCATTCAACTTTTTAACCTCATTGACATTAGCAATGACTATTTCCTTATCCGCTTCACCCATCATAAAAACTATCACATAGTCTTTCACAATGGCTATGGTTTATTGTCTCGTGTTGCGACCAAACACATTCACTCAAGTATACGTGGTCGTCAAGTAATAGACTAGTGAGTGAAGTATCATTCCCACGGAGACTTATGATTAACTTTTGACTGGTTCAAACTCAAATAACTTATCGATTCAAGAGATCTCTCACGAAATATGTAAGTGACTAATTTACTACCTAAGAGACTATCAATCAATGAAATAACTAAAAATCAACCACAACACTTAAGCAATTTCGAATAAAAATTAGTAGGAGAGAGTATTCCAAGGTCATAGGCTCGCTAACCATCTTGTTGCATTTTTGTGTTAAAATGTCTAATTGATTTATCTGGATTGTTGATTCATAGGGTTGATATTACTCATAAGAATCTGTCGAGTTCTTACAAGCCTAATCAAGCTAACTTAATGCATATATGTCTATAGAATTAAAACAAACAAGAATGCATTTATACTTCCTGTATTTCAACCAAGCAAGGAAATTAGGTATATTTCTATCCTAATTCCGAATCCGTTCCTCGATGCCCGGGTTCAAGAACTTGCTCTACTTAATTCTATATGCAATCTAGAATTCTCAGTTTCGAGTACAACTCTAGACTCGTAGATAGTATTTCACCGTTAGCTACTTAGCAAAATAATTAAGAACAAAATTAAATAAACAATCCAAGACGATAAAATCAAACTCGTCAATTTCAAACGTCAACATTCATGTAGAACCCATGACCCAAGAACAATAGGGTTCGTAGCCACTCATGTTCATACAATTATAAAAATTAATGTTTTAAAACATAAAATCATTGAATACTAGAAGAAGAATGGAAGATTGATCAAATCCATGTTCCTGAGTGTTTCGTACGTTTGTTTCTCTCTCAATGTCACGTCCTCCCCCTCAAAGTTTTAGGTTAGCTTTTATATGAGTTGGGTTATCTTGGAGTCTAAATAATCGAGTCCCAGTCGAAATAGGACATGTTCACGTCATGAGTGTCCAAGGATGCGTGGGGCGCTTGCCCTGGTGCTTAAGTCCTTCACACCCAATTTTGTGTGCCACATGTAGCGTCCCACACTACATGTGGCGCTCAACTGGGCCATTTCACCTTTTCTTCCCATTTTAGTTTTAATTCGCGCACTTTCGTCCTAAATCACATCCGAATAATTTCTACACATAGAAATACCGCAAATAGCACAAATTATTATATTATACAACCGAATTCAATGAGACATGGGCATAATTCTAGGCAATATGCATCAAAATAAGCATACGTTAAGCCGAATATCAACACTCCACACGTAGACTCTTGCTTGTCCTCGAGCAATGGACTATATTAACACTCCAAAACATACCATTCACCATGAAGGAACATGTCCCATTGAACTTAATCACACACTCTACCTTTTGACTATGGACGATAACGACAATTAAGCATGAACACGTAAATTTAACATTCTTCCTGTTTTTAAACGAGCCCAAGTATACAAAATGCTATTCAACCCACTCAAGAAACCTCTCCACAACCACCCTACCTCAAGAGATGATTCGTTAGCACTAAACTCACGCTCTCACCCAACAAAAGAAGTTTACAACATCACCAATCTGTCATGAGACCAAGTGCCCTCACCACAAGCAAAAGAGTGAATAAAAAAGTAGCTCATACTTTCAAATATGCCATTGAACATAAATTAAGGACATCACACCATGGAACGAATTTCGCTCACTCTCACAATGAATTCATGTGCATCCCGTGATCGTACCATAAGCTTGCACGTAATGTATATCTCTACTAATCTAAGCTAGCCAAATCTAGGATCATTTAGGACTTTAAGGTTGTAATGTAGGCTAAGGGACAAATAAGGTACATTTAGGAATAGTGCCTAACCTTCTTAAGCACTTTAATACCTACACTCACAAATCAAGCATATCTTCTTTTCAACAAATTCACTTGTCATACACCATATATACATAGCCCTCTTTTCAATTAAGCACCTCTATATTCATTCTATCGCAGCTTTGAAGGATTAGGAGGTGTGTGTTTTTCTATATTATTTCAACTACTTTTATTTTTATTTTATTTTTCTTTTCTCCACACACTCCATACATTAAGGTTCATCTGACCTTTTTACACAATTTTAGTGCACCTTAAGGGCCCTTCCATGATTCCACTTGAAAGACACTCCCTATTCTCTCACCTTGCTTCTTTCAGCGACTAAGTGCCTTAGGAGGCAAAGGTTCAACAAGCTCAAATCAAGAATAAAATAGGGATACGACTTGAAGTGTGGGTGGCAAAGAAAATGTATCTAGGCTTGAAGGGGATAGCAACGAAAAACTTTATTTGTGAGTGACAAGCACCTTTATGGTTAAGAAAGAAATACCCGCGTTATCTCTTAGACTAGAACACTTAACGATTCCGATTCGATTAACACATGGGAAAAGTTCTAGACTACACAAGATAGCACATAATATCACCAATCCTTACATACACGTTGCACTTGACTTAATCAAGACGATTCAGTTCGACTCTCAAGTCAAGAAGCACAAACGAGTTGAGAATGTTTAAGCCATAATGCACTAGGTGGCATACAAGTCTACCAACTGAGAAGAAGGGGTCAAAGAGTAGGCTACTTAATTTACTTGGATATTATAATTCAAATCAAATATTGAAGAAGATAAAGGACATGCCATATCTTAATGTTCCAACACCAAACATGTCAACAAGTACCTCAAAGCACCTCAGTTTTCTCCGTATCCTACTTGAAAAAATTGTGGAAAATTTGTGAAACTTCATAGACAATAATTTGAGGATTTGGAGGTCGAGTTGAGATCGAAATTGAGTAAATTTATTATGGTTGGACTAGTTATTGAATGGTGTTCGAATGTTTTTAATTTTTTCGGATTCCCAAACCTAGGCTCGATTGACTTTTTGATTTGACTTTTTTTTCTTTGGTTAGAGACTTACCTTTATCGTATGAAATCAATTCCTATAATTTCTATTGATCGTATTAATTTGTTTGTGGCTAGATTCGAATTGTTAGGGGGCTGATTTGCGAGGCAAGGGCTTATTGGAGTAGAGGTTTGCATAGTTTGAGGTAAGTAACACTTCTAAACTTGATATTGAGGGTATGAACCCCTGAACTACATGTTATGTGGTTGGTGTTGAGGTGACACACATGCTAAGTGACGGGCGTGTGGGCCTGCAACATAGTAATTGTGACTTGGTTGATTCTGTGGGACTGTGTAGTTACCCAATCTTGTTGTTATTTATGTAACCTCCATGTGTCAGAGAAATTGAGTTGTGATTCAAATTAGAAATCATGTCTAGACTATATGCTAGTAAAATTGGGAGCCACATAGGTTGTTTCTACTCTTGTGTTATTTTCTTAAATTGCAGTTATGTACTCAGTCACATTCATCATTTGTATATCATATCTCATTCGTTGTTATCATTTATTATTATGTCATGTATCACTGTTTGGGCTGATTGGCATGAGATTTGTGAGTCCAAGAGACTGGAAAGGTTGATGTCTGAGTGAGGGCAAGGGCATGATAGTGAGTGATATTTATAATATCGGGTTGCACCCTGCAACATTCTTTATTGATCAATGATGGATTCGAGCTGCATGCCGCAACATGTCATGTTGGGCAGGATCCGCCCCACCAAAGTCTGACACACTAGCAACGAGCGTAGGTACCATTGAGTGTTGAGTGCGAGTGCCATGTGATTGAGAGTGTTGAGTGATTTGGGGCGCTAAGTGATTGAGAGTGTTGAGTGAGGTTGAATACTCTGAGAGTATAAGTATATGAGTTTATCACCATGTTGCATTTCAGGTGACATACATATTTAACATGTAGACATAGAGATGTAATATTACTCATGTTAGCTATACTTGGAAAATTTACTGGTATTGAGCCTAACCTGTCAAACTTGAAAGCATGCCTATTTTTTCTACTGTGTACCACTGATTATGAGATTCTCTCTAAGTTATTACTATAATTTTCCTATCATATCTATTCTGTTAATATTTGGTTTAGACAATACCTATCTGAGCTCGTCGCTGCTCTCAGCCCGAGGTCAGTCATGTCACTTATTGACTACATTGGGTCGGTTGTACTCATACAACGCTCTACACTTAGTGTGTAAATCAAGGTACTTCTAGGCACGCTGGTTTCTAGACTTGGAGCATTTTCTACTTGGAGAGTTTTTATGTAGCTATTTTGGCGTCCGTAGACCTCGACTCTTCTTCTCTTTTAGTTTATTTAGCACTATTTATCTTTCTAGACAATTGCATTAGAAGTTTTGATTATGTTGATGTTTAGTAGCTAATGTATTTAGTGACACCCGGGTTTTGGGGGATTTGTGAGTAGCGGTATTTTTGATCACTTATTTATGATAATTTTTTTGTTAAACTTGTTTCTTCATATTTTCAAATTTAAAAATGCATAGTTATTTGTGATTGTCGGCTTTCCTAGTTCTGTGATACGCTCCATCAGGACATGTTGAGTTTGGGTCATGACAAGTTGGTATAAGAGACTAGGTTACATAGGTCTACGAGTCATGAGCAATGTTAGTAGAGTCTTGCGGATCGTTACAGAGACGTCTGTATTATCTTCGACAGGCTACCGAACCATTAGAAAAACGTTGCTTGTACTTTTGTCGTGCAAATTTGTTGATTCCAAAAATTGAACTTCTATTATTTTATTTTCTCATGGATGGTAAGGACACGTGCTATCAAATAACAAGGACGACCATCAGTATTACCAGCTTGGACTGCGAGAGGTCGGGGCCGCAGTAGTGGCCGAGGTACAACTCGTACAAAAGCTAGAGAAACACCTTTGGAGCCACCAGTTGCTCTAGCTCAGGAGCAGATCTCAAATGTGGTTGAGCCGGTGGGACCAAATCAAGCACCAATTGTGCCCGTTGTAATTCCAATACTTCAAGTGGCTTTGGCCCCATATATTGACTATATACACTACAATCGCTCATGCGCTTTTAGTTCAATCCGCACCAGCCACTTCTTAGGTCAGGGGAGGTGCTCGGACTCCCGCCACCCGTATTGCAGAGCAGGTGGTTGAAGAACTTCATACACCAGAGATACTACCAGCCCAGTCGATTGTAGTTTCTCTGGCCCAAGTGGGTCCACCTATGAGTGACGAGGAGCATAAGAGTCTAGAGTGGTTTAGGAGGCTCAGGTCTCCACCATTCAGTGGGGCTGAGAGATAAGACGCTCAAGTCTTCTTAGATAGGTGCCGAAAAATTCTTCGCACGACATGTATTATGGAGACTAGTTGAGTCTCATTTTCTACTTTTCAGCTATCGGGGGCAGCCTTCAAATGGTGGGAGGAATAGGGGTTGAGTCGGCCAGTCGGTGCTACACAACTTACATGGCATGAGTTCTCAGTTATCTTCTTGGATAATTTTGTTCCGCAGACCCGCCGGGAGGAGTTGTGTAGGCTGCTTAAGCAGCTACACCAGAAGGGTATGTCCCTGACCCAGTATGAGATGAGATTTTGAGCGTTGGATCGTCATGCGATCTGGTTGGTTCTCGAGAGAGGGAAAGGATTAGGAGGTTCATTGATGGCCTCAACTATGGAATACACTTTATCATGACTCGGCAGATTGCATTAGGTCCTGGGTTGGACGATGTGTTTGATATTGCTAAGCGAATATAGTATGTCCGTAGTCAGGAGCATAAGGAGAGCGATACCAAGAGGCCTCGTGGTTTGGGTGGTTTCAACGGTACTACTTCTGGATGGCAGTCCCACCACACCAGGGGTCGTCCCTATACGTCTGTTCAGATGGATCGTCTGGTTGTTCGTGATACATCATCTAGCCATGGTTCATATAGTGCTCGCCCGGGTTTTTCATCTCCTCAGTTCTTTCCTAGCTCAAAGTTCATCTCGTGCTCCATTAATTCAAAATTCATCTGTAACAAATTTTTCTTGTAGTTATTCTTGTTCTCGGGGTCCAATTCAGCCTCACCACTAGTGAAGTGTCAAAGTCGCTCCGAGTGCGGGGATTTTGGACATGTGTGGAGGTAGATTCCCCTCGGTATTCAAGGTCCAGTTCATCAGAGGGGTTTGATTATGACTTACACACCAGTTACCTTACCACTTGCTCAGCCAGCTTGGGTCAGGCAGCTAAAGGTCGCCCTAAAAAGGGAGGCCGATCAGGTAGAGGTCAGGCTCGATGTTATGCTTTCCATTCCAGTCTAGAGGCCGTAGGTGGTTTTGGCTTGAATTGGAAAAAGTTGGAAAGATGAAGGTCTGGAGAGTTGAGAAATTTAACCGAGAGTTGGCATTATTAATATCGGGCTTAGATTTTGGTTTTGAATGTTGTAATAGGTCCATCGTGTCATTTTTGACTTAGGTGCAAAATTTGGGGTCCATCGGAGTTGTTTTGATAGGTTTCTGCATCGATGTAGAAGTTGGAAATCCATTAGCTTGAATAGGCCTAAATTGGGGCGTGATTAGTGTTTTTGATATTATTTGATGTGATTTGAAGTCTCGACTAAGTTTGTATTATGTGTTAAGACGGGTAGGTATATTTGGATGGGGTTCTGAGAGCCTCGATTATGATTCAGATTGAAATTAGATTGAATTTTGGATTTGTGAGATTGCTGGTGTGATCAGTTCTAGTGCCAGCACACCTGCGTGACATTGGTTAAAGAAGGGTCCATTGGGGTAGGGGCAGGAGCTTTCAGCAGGTGCAGGGTCTTGGACGCAGGTGAGCCTCAACAGTAGCGGAGGCTTGTCTGTTGATGCGAAGGCAAGGGGTCTTACGAGAAGCCACATGAGCGGACGTTGGTTTACACCTGTGGAATCGCCGAAGCGGTTAAGTGAAACGCAGGTGCGAGATGCCTGGAAGAATTCATATGAACAAGGGTTAGAGTATTTTCTTTATTTTGGACTTCAGGAGCTCGGATTAAGGCGATTTTTGGAGGGGTTTAGGTAATTTTTGGAGGAGTTTTCACTAGATTTCAAGAGGTAAGAAACATTTGGTCATTTTTATTTATTAGTATTGAATACCCATTGAATTTTCCACCTACATTATGTTATTTTCAGGTGAAAATTGGTGAATTTTGGAATAGGGATTGGAGAGTGAGATTTTGGGGTTTGAAGGTCGATATATGGACGGAATTGGATGATTTAGTATAGTTGGACTCGTTATTGAATGTGTCTTCAAATTTCATAAGTTTTGCCGGGTTTCGAGGCGTGGGCCCGGGGTTAACATTTTGGGTTGACTTTTTTAATTTGGTTAAAGAACTTAGCTATATCGTATAGAATCAATTCATATTGCTTGTATTGATTATATTAAGTTGTTTGTGGCTAGATTAGAGTCGTTCAGAGGTTGATTTGCGAGGCAAGGGCTTGTTGGAGTTGTGATTTGCGCGGTTTGAGGTAATTAAAACTTTTAAACTTGGTGTCGAGGGTATGAATCCCTGAAATACGTGTGATGTGGTTGGTGTTGAGTTGACGCACATGCTAGGTGACGGGCGTGTGGGCGTGCACCGTGGTAATTAGGATTCTGTTGATTCCATGGTATTGTGTAGATATTAAATTTTGTTTCTATTCATGTAATCCCGACGTGTTAGAGTAATTGAGCCTCGATCCATATTAGAAGTCATGTTTAGGCTATATGCTTATTCTCTTGGGACCCACTAAGGTCATTTCTTACGTTAAATTATTTTGTTAAATTACTATTACGTACTCAATTACATTCATCATTTTCATATCATATCTTAGTCTCTATTATCATTCATTCTTACATCATGTCATCATTATTTGGGCTGATTGACATGAGATTAGTGAGCCCGATAAATTGGAGAAATTGATGACTAACTTGGGGCCTGAGGGCCAGCTTGTGAGTGATATTTATGGGATAGGGTTGCGCGCTGCAACATGATTTATTGAAACATTTATGGGATCGGTATACATGTCGCAGTATGCCATATTGGCCTATATTAGCCCTTGGGAAGGATCCTCCCCTCCGGAGTATGACATACCAACTGTGAGTGCAAGTACCATTGAGTGATGAGTGAGAGTACTGAGTGATTGACTGTGCTGATTGATTGAATGTGCTCAGTGAGATTGATTACTCCAAGAGTGAGAGTACATGAGTTTATTACTGTGGTGCCTTACATATGACATGCATATTTGACATATAGACATACAGAAAAAATATTCCTCATGCTGGCTATACTTGGCATATTTTATCATTATTGAGCATAAATTGTTGAACTTGAAAGATTATCTACATTTATGTACTTTGTACGAATTGATTATGAGTTTCTCTGAGTTATTACCATCATTTCCCTGTTATATGTATATTGTTATTATTTGTATTTAGACACTACCTTTCTGAGCTCGTCACTACTTTCATCCCATGGTTAGTCATGTTACTTATTGAGTACATTGGGTCGGTTCTATCATACTACTTTGCACTTTGTGTGCATATCCAGATATATGTGGACCCGGCGGTTTCTAGTTTCGATGCAGTATTTGCTTGGAGAATATTGAGGTAGCTTCTATGATTCCCAAAGAATTCTTCTCCTCCCGTTCAGTTTTATTCTGTATTGTTCTATTTTTTAGATAGTTGTATTAGAAATTTAGATCATATTGACAGTTAGTAGCTCATGCACTTTGTGACACCGAGATTTATGGGGAACTTGTAGTTGAGTCGCAGTTGTTCTTATCGATTATTTATGACAATTTTCAATGTTAATCTTATTACATCATGCTTCTAATATAAAATGCGTATTTATTTTGTGATTTGTGGCTTGCCTAGTAAAGTGATAGATGACATCACAACATGTTGAGATTTTGGTCGTGACAAGTTGGTATCACAATTTTACTTACATAGGTCTCACGAGTGATGAAAAGGTTTAGTAGTGTCTGGCAGATCAGTATGAAGATATTTGTACTTATCTTCGAGAGACTATAGAACCGTTAGGAAAATTCACTTTCTTGTATTGTTGCCATGCGAGTTTGTTGATTCCAGAAAACTAAACTTTTATTATCCTATTATCTCACGGATGGTGAGGACATGCGTGATCGGATCGGGTGGATGACTACCAGTACCACCAGCTAGGGCCGCGAGAGGCCTCGGCCTCGATAGAGGTCGAGATGCAACTCGTACAACATCTAGAGAAGCATATATGGAGCCATCAATTGCTCTAGCTCAAGAGCAAATACCATAGGTGATTAAGCCGGTGGGACTAGATCAGGCACCAATTGTGTCCATTGTGATTGTAGGCCTTCAGGAGGCTTTGCCCCAAATATTGACTGTATGCACTAGCCTTGCTGAAGCAGTTTCAGTTCTGGCCACACCAACCACCTCTCAGGCTGGGGGAGGTGCTTAGATTCCCACCGCCCGTACTCCAGAGCATGTGGTTCAGGAAGTTAAGACACCGGGGGTACTACCACCCTACCAGTTGTAGTTGTTCAGACTCAGGTGGGTCTGCCTATGAGTGACGAGGCACAAAAGAGGCTAGAGCAGTTTGGGAGGCCTAGGCCTCCAACGTTCATCAAGGATGAGTCAGAGGATGCTAATGATTTCTTAGACAGGTGCTAGTGGATCCTTCACACGACGGGTATCCCAGAGATTAGTAGAATCTCACTTACTACCTTTAATTTATCGGGGGCAGCCTTCAGATGGTGGGAGGCCTATGAGTTAAGTAGGCTAGCCGGCGTTTCACTACTTATGTGGCATGAGTTCTCAGTTATCTTCTTAGAGAAATTTGTTCCAGATACCCGCAGGGACAAGTTGCGTAGGCAATTTTAGCAACTATGCTAAGAGGGTTTGTTAGTGACCCAGTATGAGATGAGATTTTCAGGGTTGGTTCATCACACGATCTAGTTGGTTTCCACAAAGAGGGATATGATTAGGAGGTTCATTGATGGCCTCAACTATGGACTGTGCTTCGTTATGACTTGGGAGATCGCATTAGGTGCTATGTTTAACGAAGCGCTTGATATTGCTAGGTGACTAGAATAGGTTTGTAGTGAGGAGGGTGAAGAGAAAGAGGCCAAGAGGTCTCGTGGTTCGGGAAGTTTCATTAGTGCCTCATATGGGAGATAGTCACACCATAACAAATGTCGTCCTTATATTCCCGCACAGATGGCTCGTTCGGTTAATCATGATGCATCAGCTAGCTGTGGTTCATATAGTGCTCGTACGGGTTAGTCATCTCTCAGTGCCACCCTAGCTCACTTATCATCCATTGCTCCATTAGTTCAGGGCTCATACGTACTAGCTCTTTCTATTAGTTATTCTAGGTCTTGGGGTCTGATTCAGTCTCCACCGCTATTGACAGATCAAGTTGCTTCGAGTACGGGGAGTTTGATCATATATGGAGGCAGTGTCCCAGTCGTTTTGAAGGTCTAGTTCAACATAGGGGCCAGATTAAGACTTCTGCACCAGTTAATTCACTACTTGCTCATCCAGCTCGGGGTGGGGCTCAGGCAGCTATAGTTTACCCTAGAGGGGGTGGCCGATCAGGTTACGGTTAGGATCAATGTTGTGCTTCTCTTCCTAGACTAGAGGCCGTTTCTTCTGGCGTAGTGATCACATGTATTATTTCAGTGTGCCACAGGGATGCTTCTATATATATGACCCTGGTTCCACTTATTCATATGTATCATCATGTTTTTCACGTTATTTAGATATACGCTGTGAGTCCTCAGTTTTACCTATTCAAGTATCTATGTCGGTAGGCGCTTCGATTATTGTGGACCATGTGTATCAGTTGTGTGTGGTGACAATTGAGGGATTGGAGACTAGACTTCACCTCTTATTTCTTAGTTTGGCTAATTTTGACGTGATTCTGGGCATGGATTGGTGGTCCCCATGTCATGCTATTGTGGATTGTCATGCTAAGACCATGACATTTGCGATAACGGGGTTACCTAGAATCGAGTGGAGAGGTTCTCTAGACTATGTTCCTAGTAAGGAGATTTCATATCTAAAGGCCCAACAGATGGTTGGGACGGTGTGTTTTCCATATTTGGCCTTTGTGAGGGATGTTGGTGTTGATACTCCTACTATTGATTTTGTTCTGGTAGTGTGATATTTTAATGATGTGTTTCTTGCAGGCGTGCGAAGCATGCCGCCCGACAGGGGCATTCATTTTTTGTATTGACTTAGTGCCGTGCACTCAACCCATTTCTATCCCTATGTATCGTATGGCACCAGTAGAGTTAAAGGAACTAAAAAAGCAGCTTCAGGAGTTTCTTGGTAAGGGATTCATTAGGCCTAGTGTGTCTCCTTAGGTGCATCGGTTCTGTTTGTGAAGAAGAAGGATGGTACTATGCGGATGTGCATGGCTATAGATGGTTGAACAAAGTTACAATAACGAAAAAGTATCATTTGCCGCACATTGATGACTTATTTGACCAGCCTTAGGGAGCTAGAGTGTTCTCTATGATTGATTTTAGGTATGAGTATCACAAGTTGAAGATTCTCCACTTAGATATCCTTAAGACGACATTCATGACTCGCTTTGGCCACTATGAGTTCCTTATGATGTCTTTTGGGTTGACCAATACCCCAGCAACATTCATACATCTGATAAGCAGTGTATTCCACCCATATCTTGATTAATTTTTCATAGTATTTATTAATGATATCCTGTTGTACTCACGTAGCCAGGAAGAGCATGCACGTCATCCGAGGAGTGTACTACAGACATTGAGGGAGGAAAAGCTTTATACCAAGTTCTCCAAGTCTTAATTTTCGCTCAATTCAGTGGCATTCTTAGGGACGTGGTGTCCAGTGAGGGGATTAAGGTGGATCCGAAAAAGATTTAGGTAGTTTAGAGTTACCCCTGACCGTCTCCAACTACTGAGATTCAGAGTTTTCTCAGTTTGGCCGGATATTATCGTCCCTTTGTGGAGGGTTTCCCGTCCGTTACAACGTATTTTCCAGGTTGAACCAGAAGGGGTTCACTTTTCAGGTGGTCAGATTAGTATGATGAGAGCTTTCGAAAGCTCATTAATTGCTTAAGATTCATGCCAGTTGAAGCCTCATGAGAAGAACTACCTTGATCGTGATTTGGAGTTGGCAGCCATTGTTTATGTATTGAAGATTTGGAGGCATCATGCTTGCAGAGTATCCTATGAGGTATTTACAGATCATCGGAGTCTTCCACGCTTATTTAAATAGAAGGGTCTAAACTTTAGGTAGTGGAGTTGGTTGGAGCTGCTAAAGGACTATGATATTACCATTATATATCATCTTAAAAAGGTTAATGTGGTGGTCGATGCCTTGAGTAGGAAAGCGGTGACTATGGGCAGCCTTGCATTTATTCCTGTTGGTAAGAGACCGCTTGCATTATATGTTCAGGCCTTGGTCAATCAGTTTGTGAGGTTAGATATTCGGAGCCTAGTCGGGTTCTAACTCGCATGGATTCTCGATCTTCCTTATATGATCACATCAGAGAGAGTCAATATGACGAACCCCATTTACTTTTCCTTAAAGACACGGTCTAGCACGGTTATGCCAAAATTGGCTTCTATTGGAGATGATGGGGTGTTGCAGATCCAGGTGCCCAATGTGGATGGGCTACATGAGTTGATTCTTTGGGAGGTCCATAGTTTACGTTATTACATTCATTCGGGTACCACAAAGATATATGAGGACTTGTGGAAGCACTAATTGTGAAGAATGATGAAGAAAGACATAAGGGGTTTGTAGCTTTATGTTTGAACTGTTAGCAGGTGAAGTATGAGCATCAGAGGCTTGAGATTCTAGAGTGGAAATAGTAGCGTATCACAATGGACTACATAGTTGGGCTTCCATGAACTCTGAAGAAGTTTGATGCTATTTGGGTGATTTTGGACTGATGACCAAGTACGCACATTTCATTCCAGTTGGGACTACCTATTCTTCAAAGGGGTTGGTTGATATCTATATCTACAAGAATGTTTGCCTTCACGGTGTTCCCATTTCTGTTATTTCAGAATAGGGCACACAGTTTATATCGTAGTTTTGAGAGCTGTACAACAAGAGTTAGGCACACGAGTTGAGTCGAGTACAACATTCCACCCTCAGATGGATAGTACAAGTGCACCATTCATATATAGGAGGATATGCTACGCACTTGTGTCATGAATTTATGGGGTTCTAGGGATCAGTTTGTACAACTTTCAGTGTTTGCCTACAACAACAACTACCAATCGAGTATTTAGATAGCTCCGTACGAGGCCTTGTATGGGAGGCAGTGTCGGTCTCCAATTAGTTGGTTTGAGCCGGGTGAGACTAGGATATTGGGTACTAACTTGGTTCTGGATGTTTTGGAAATGGTTAAGTGGATTCAGGATCTGCTTCGCACGACACAATCTATACAGAAGTGTTACGCCGACTGAAAGGTTTTTGATGTTGCCTAGATGGTGGGGGAGAAGGTATTGCTCAGAGTGTCTCCCATGAAGCGTGTTATGAGGTTTTTGAAGAAGGGAAAGTTGATCCCTCAGTACATTGGCCCTTTGCAGGTTCTTGAGAGGATTGTAGATGTGGCTTACAAGCTTGCAATTCCACCTAGTCAATCGAGGATTCAAATAGTTTTTCATGTTTCCATGCTTAGGAAGTATTTCGGCGATCTCCTCATGTTTTGGACTTCAAAAAGGTTCAGTTTGATGGAGATTTGACTTATGATGTTGAGGCGGTGGCTGATTTGGATCGGCAGGTTTGGAAGTTAAGGTTCAAGAATATAGCTTTTGTGAAAGTGCAGTGGACAGGTCAACTAGTTGAGGAGGCTACTTGGGAGACCGAGCAGGATGTGTGGAGCAGATATTCATAACTATTTGAGATCCTATGTATGACTCTAGACCCATTCAAGGATGAATGTATGTTTAACAAGGAGAGAATCTAATGACCCAGCCGGTCATTATGAGTATTGTATTCCCTTTCCCCTATTTATTTCCTAATCTATGTTCGTTTTCTGTAATGTGACTTGCCAGCTTGGTTGGTTTGGTTCCGGGTATTTTATGGACTGAACTGGGACACTTAGTCGCAAGGTTGGAAGCGTAAGTTGAAATGGCTTCGGAATGGATTTTTGATGTTTCATATGGCTCCATATGGTGATTTGGGATTTAGGAGTGTGGCCGGATATTGATTGGAGGTCCATAGGTCATTTTGCTTGAATTAGAGAAAGTTGGAAAAGTTGAATTTTGGAGGGTTGAAAAGTTTGACCGAGAGTTGAATTTGTTGTTACCGGGCTTGAATTTTTATGCTCGAAGTTGGAATAGGTCCGTTGTATCATTTATGATTTATGTGCAAAATTTGAGGTCAATTAAAGTTAGTTTGATAGGTTTCGGCATCGATTGTAGAAGCAGGAAATCCATTAGTTCATTAGGCTTGAACTGGGTGCGATTTGATTTTTGATGTTGTTTGATGTGATTGAGGCCTAGAGTAAGTTCATATGATGTTTTAGGAAGCGTTGGTATGTTCGGATGGGAACCCCGGTGCCTCAGGTGTGATTTAGATTATTTACCTAATGAGTTTGGCCTTGTTGAAATGCAAATTTTTGTAGTGTTTAGTTTCCTCATACGCATTCGGGAGAGAGGTCTCGCATTCGCAAAGAGTATTTGGGAGGGATATGAAGATTTTACTTTGCATTCACAACGGTCTAGGGAAATTGTGCATCATGATCGCGAGAGGGCGCTCACGTTCACGTTCACGTTTTTGTTCGTGTTCATGTAGAAGATTGCAGCTGGCTTGGGAACCATGCATTAAGACTTCGCATTCGCGATCAAGGAGACGCATTCGAGTAGGCAGATCTCTTTGAAGCATCGCATTCGTGAGGGAGTCTTCTTGTTCATGTAAGAGGATTTTTGGGCGGTTGGGTTTTGTGCTTCGAACGCAAGACACTTTTCGCGTTCGCAAAGAAGGGCATATGGACAACATATATTTATTTCAAAATCGAGGGATTTACAATGAAGTTTATTCGGGTAAGTGATTCTAAATCATTTTTATTTTATACATGAATCTATCATTTTTTGCCATTTAATTACTGTTTTCAGTTGAAAAAATTGGGAAACATTTGTGAAACTTCATGGACCGTAATTTGAGGATTTGGAGGTCAAGTTGAGATCGGAATTGAATAATTTTATTATGGTTGGACTCGTTATTGAATGAATGTTCAGATTTTATTAATTTTATCAAATTTCAAGATGTGGGCTCGGGGTTGTCTTTTTGGGCTTACTTTTTGGCATTAGTTAAGGAACTTAGCTGTATCGTATGGAATTGATTCCTATAGCTTATACTGATTGTATTAAGTTGTTTGTGGCTAGATTCGAGTCATTCGGAGGCCAATTCACGAGGCAAGGTCTTTTTGGGGTGGAGGTTTTCATAGGCTGAGGTAAGTAACACTTCTAAACTTGATACTGAGGGTATGAACCCTACACTACATGTGTGGTTGGTGTTGAGGTGACGCACATGCTAGGTGACGGGCGTGTGGGAATGCAACGTAGTAATTTTGAATTGGTTGATTCCGTGGGACTATGCAATTACCAAATCTTGTTGTTATTCATGTAGCCTCTATGTATGAGATAAATTGAGTTGTGATTCATGTTAGAAATCATGTTTAGACTGTATGCTGGTACCCAACCCACAGAGTTCGATTCTGTTGTTAAGCTATTTGCTTAAATTGCAATTATGTACCAAGTGGAATTCATCATTTGAATTCATATCTCATTCTTTGTTACCGGTTATTGTCATATCATGTATTATTGTTTGGGCTGATTGGAATGAGATTTGTGATCCCGAGAGACTGGAGTGATTGATGACTGAGTGAGGCCAAGGTCTTGATTATGAGTGATATTTATAGAATCGGGTCGCACGTCAGAACACTTTTTATTGATTCATGATGGGGTAAGGTTGCACGCCGCAGCATGCCACGTTGGCTTATGTTAGTGTTTGGGAATGATCCGCCCCTACGGAATCTAACATACCAGTTGTTAGCGCAGGTATCGTTGAGTGTTGAGTGCGTGTGCGAGTGCTGAGTGATTGGGAGTGTTGAGTGATTGGGATTGTGAGTGATTGAGTGTGCTGAGTGATGTTGAATACTCCGAGAGTATTAAATTATGAGTTTATCACCGTGTTGCATGCCATGTGACATGCATATTTGACATATAGATATAGAGATGTAATATTTCCGATGTTAGCTATACTTGGCATATTTACCAATATCGAGCCTAAACTGTCAAACTTGAAAACATGTCTACTTTTCCGTACTGTGTACCATTGATTATGAGATTCTCTCTGAGTTATTAATGTCATTTTCATGTCATATCTATATTGTTATTATCTGCTTTGGACTGTACCTATCTGAGCTCGTCACTTCTTTCTACCCAAGGTTAGCCCTGTTACCTATTGAGTACATTGGCTCGGTTGTACTCATACTAAGCTATGCACTTTGCGTGCGGATTCAGGTATTTCTTGGCACAGTGATTGCTAGACTTGGAGCATATCCGACTTGGAGACTTTTGAGGTAGATGCTTTGACGTCCGCATACCTCGAATCTCCTTCTTTTTTAATTTATTTTGCATTGTTTTGTCTTTCCAGATTGTTTTATTAGAAGGTTTGTCTATGTTGATGTTTAGTAGCTCATGTACTATGTCATACCCATATTTTGGAGGATTATGTATTGAGTCATGGTATTTCTTATCGGTTATTTATAAGAATTTTTCTGTTAAACTTATTTCTTCATACTTTCAAATTTAATATTGCATAGTTATTTGTGATTGTCGGCTTGCCTAGTTCTGTGATAGGTACCATCACGATATGTTGGGTTTGAGTCGTGACAGGAATGATGTATACTCGCACCTTATCTTTTCACTGCATGACCTTAGTCCATCAGTTGTAGACAGTCACACTTGACCACTCTACTGGTAGGCAAACGGTACAGCAAACACCCTAGCAAAACATGGTATGCTCCTAACTCCTTCTGAAGGACAGTTGTAGTGGAGTCCTCCACATTTTATGCCTCCCCCACCCTTTACTTTCGATGCTTCCAATAAGGACCTTTCAAGCGGTACTGTACCACGATTGGTCCCCTTTTGTAGTAATGTTATTATTTATATTTTAATATAATCATATCCTTATTAGCCAAAAAAATGCTTCTTCCAATACACAATCTGATGTTTCTTACTAATACACTGTATGATGATTATGGTAGTGCTTCTTCCCTGAATATGTAGTACAACATATCTTGGCACTACTTTTTGTTATTAATTCGGCCTATGACTCTTGGAAGGTTAGAAAATATATTTAGGTTATTAGTATTTATTTATTATAATCAAAAAAATTTATTTTTTTTATATCCCTTTGGAGTATAAATGGAATTGTTTACCGATAAAATGGTGCAGTTGAATTTATACGTGATTTTTGGAATAGTGAATTAATTAGATCTTGAAATAATAAAATAATTGAAGAAATGTACAATACTTAGCCTTGAAATATGAACAAAATAGCATAAACAGTAATTCAGGGAGCAAAACTTTCAGGCACGATAGTGATGAAACCAAGGAACAAGAAAGTAAAAATGTATAGAGCTTTTAATCGATTATAGCATAAGTTTTTCAGAAAAGTCCCCTTTACAATGATAACACATCTCACTATTTATAGTTACACCTAGGGAACAAGGTCCTAGGATCGTCTCATCTTTAATGTCAATTATGAAGGCCATTGATGAAGGTGTAATAGTGAGCATAAATGACAAATTCTCTATAACAGACGGTATACTAAATACTTTAGAAAATTATCCATTAAATGCTACTGGGTGGAAGGTATCTATTGCATTATTATGAGCGTGATTCTTTCTGGTTATAAATTGCACAATTGTTTTCGGTTTTGTCTATCTCCTACCTTCGACTTCGCATGTCACTCTCTTATGCAACCACGTGGCATAGTATATTTTATCCTATACAGATAGTCCCCCTGCTTTCTGGTGATAGAACTTTGTATCACTGGGATGTTTGTAGAAACATTTTTTTTCGCGGGAATTACTTTGATCCCTACTGAAAAGCTTCTAACGGTTTATTAGCGGGCGTATCTCCACATTTAATGCACAAACATGCGTCATCCCATTATTCAGCATAACTTTTGCCGATTATCGAGGTAATCATGGTCACGAATTTATCCACTTATACGCATCAACTTCATTCATTACACTTCATAACACTCTGTTTTTAAGACACTCTTCACTCAACTCGTCCTCCGACTTTACCTTTATTTAGCTCCCTTTTTGAGAAAATTAAACCTTTCCTCTTGATAAAAAATGGCCTCCTCTTCAAGAAAACCTTGTTTTTCAAAGAACAAAGGCAAAGCTGATGATGCCACTCCTCCTACGATGAGCACCATTTTTCCAAAGATCTTGGTTAACACTAAGGATTTCGAAGAGAAGTTTCTTCTCACATGGGCTATTTTCAGATATCCTTTTTCCATTTGTCCTTCCGGTATTTCTATGGTCAAGGAAGATTGTCCCTACTAATTTGGAGATTATTTCTTCTGATCTAGCAGAGTGAGTAACGCTACCCAAGGAGGGTTTTACATATTTTTACACGTATCCCTTTACTTTGGGAGTGTTTTATTTCAGTGGAGAGCTTGACTCCATTAACGTGGAGTTATGCCTCCGCTACCAGGTGTTTTTGGCAGAAGTAAGTCCTTCTAAGTCGAGGATGATTGTTGCCTTCGGCGTTTGTGCTAAGAGACAGGACAGGAGATATCTTTTTTCCTTCGGCGTTTGTGCCAAGAGATAGGAGAGGATCTATCTTTAACTCATGTGATGAATCTCTATTCCCACAATGTCTTCCGCAGGGGAATGATAAACTTCAGCAAACATGGCCATTCCATTCTTATTTTATCATGGATGATGACAACGACCGAGGGGATAGAACGGTTTGTTGCAATTTCCACCAATGATATTGTTCTGGCAATGGCTTTATCCTTTCTGAAATAATGGCCCGCACTCGTAAGCTCCTTGTTTTATATTTCTTTCATTAGAAAATTTTTCATATCTGTATTGATCCTCCGTCATTTTCCCGTTTCAGCAACTCGATAGGTTCAAAATAGGGTTGAAGGCTTCGACCAATGTGTGGAGAAAATCTTGGACATCACTATGCCCGAACCTGTACGTGGAAAGAATTTGCCCTCAAATATGGGTGGAAGGCCAAAAATCATTTTAACTTAAACTCACCTCGTTTCTGCTTTTTATTTAAGGAAATTGATTGATCCTTTCTCCCTTTATTTTTTCTTCTGAAATCAATTTTACTCGCGGCCTCGATTTTCATCCCTGACGAGGACGTTTTGGCTGATCATGTTGACGTGGCAAGGTTACTTTAGGAGGCGCTTACTTAAACATGTGTCTCTGGGCCTGCTTCAGGTACTAGTGTTTCTTCACGTAGTTCTCATCCTGAGAACAAGCAACCGAAAAAAGGCATTCCTCTACGACTGGGAAAATGAATAAAAGGGCAAAGAACGTCGCCCCTGTTTCGTCTCAGGATGTCGTGTTAACGATCCCTTAGAGGGAGTTTGAGTTAGTTATACCTACCGAAGATGATGTATCGGCACTTTGGGGGGGAGTTTGTGATGCTACAAAACAGCAACTCCCATTTTGGGGTCATAGTAGTTGTGCTCGGTATTGTGGGGCTGAGTACCGGTTCCTTGCTGTCTTCTATTGGTGAGCAACCAACAACTAGCACTGCTTTTTTCGTCGCTACTTCTCATCCTTCATCACCATCAGCTTTACCTCCTTCTTCACCAGCTTTTCCGTATACAACTGCTACATTATCTCCACCGGTCTCATATGGTTAAGTAGAGGGTGTTCCTTTTCCCTAGTCCCAAGTTCATGGGAATTTTGGGAAAAGATATGCTTCCACCTCTGAAGATCCACAAAGGAGGAGAAACGTTACTCTATCGATCTCCACCGGATACAAGATGCTATCCCGACTAGAGGAACATGCTAATTATCTGAAGCCTTTGGCTTCAAAGAATGATTAGAAAAATATACAGGATCTATCGGGAGAGTTCTTGTTGAACGACGACATGCACAACGCTGCAGTGGTACATTCTTAAATTCCTTTGTTATTTCTTTTGATTTAGCCTAAAAATATCTTGAGTTTGCCTTTCTTGTTTTGTAGGCCAATTTTTTGGCTTCCGAAGGCCTCTAAAGGTTGATTCGGAGAAAGGAGAACTTACATCTGCACGGGATCATCTTTAGGCCGGGCGAGAGAAATATGCCGCTTGCCTCTCATAACTGAAAGCCAAAGCTGCTGAGATCATTGTATAGGAGGCTCGTTTGCAGCTAAGCGAGCAAGAACTGGTAACCCTTATCCAAGTGATTGGCCCACTGAGAGTTAAATTTGACGAAGCTCGGGTCAAATGGATTGAATTTCATAATATTTTTCTTGCTACAACCGACTGCAAGGCTACCTCCACTAAGAGATTGACCACTTGGAGGCAGCCTTGAACTCCAAAATTGAAGAGCTTGCTACTGCGGGGATAAAACATGCCCAATTGGAGGAGAAGTATAAAAAGACTATCGAGCATAATAGTCTCTTTAGCTCAACTGTTTGTGACCTTGATGTTAGCCTTTGCTCTGTTAGATACGCCCGGGAAAACCTTTCTGCCAAGTTAACCCAACTCAAGAAGAACTTAAGCGTCGAGCGGCTTCCCTCGTTGTTGAGAAAACTTATGCTATGTACAACATCAAGAGAAAAAAATTCGAAGAGGCCAAAGCTGGTATCATTGACTTTGATGCTGAAATTGCTAAGGCCCATGAGCTTGAGTCAGCTGCTAAAACGGGTCTCCCAGCAAGGCCTGATGCTTCCAGTTCTTTTAGTTCCAGTTTCAAAACTTTGGTAACTGAAAGGGAAGCGCAAGTCGAAGACGATGAAGGCAAAACTAATAAGGGCCAAGGTGTTCAGCCATCGGCAAATCTACCTACTTCTCCTGGGGGCGCATGCACTTTTCTTCCTCCGGGTTCTGGAGAGGTAGCAGATAAGATTTTCCTTTCTATTCCCAACTTTTGTACCTGTTTCATTTTGGCATGTTTATTGTAAATATAAGCTTCTTTTTCTCAATTATTGCATGAGTCTTCTGTGTTCTTTCATTTGAATATTTTTACAGATTTTAACATATGGCTTCTTTTTTCTTAAGTGTTTTGCGCAAATTTTAATGTTGGCGTCTGATTATGTAAGGCCATGGGGTGTATTTTGCCTCCAAAATCATTTGGTTTAGAACACAAATTCATCCAAAACTAACCCTTTAACGTGAGGATTTTTATAAGTATTTGCACAAGCTTGCTTTTTAAGTCTTTGTGTGCAAGGCTTCGGGTGTATGTTTCCCCGAAGGCAATTTGATTTCGGGCATAATTTCTTCCGAAATCAACCCTTTAACGTGAGGGTTTTTATAAGAGATGAACCTCTTATATTTATGGTGCTCTGGAAATGGACCTCTCATGTTCATTGTGGCATTAACATTTGAAGTACTTGTTTAACTTTCAAATGACAAAGTCAATTCATAGTTCAGACAAAAGACAAGATAAAAATAAAAGGACTTCACTTTATTCCTTCAAGTTTCAAAAAGTACATAAGCATTTCGTTATGCTAAAAAATCGCCATTTCTTGTGGATAACTTGTATAACTTATTCCTATGGGGCTGGCTGCGCAGTCCCCTGTCCCGATGATACAACTATGTTTCCTGTTTCCCCGTCAATGTGGCAGCCATTATTGCCCCATCCTGATATCATCTTCCCCATGTGTTCAAATGCGAAGAATGGGAATTGAAACACTGGGAATCTTGCACCTTCGAGGATCCCACTACTGAATAACTAGAAAAACTTCTACTTGTTAACAAACTTTGCTTCCCTTTAGCAATTTATGCGATCGAGCAAAAGACTCTCTAACAATTCTCTAATGGTTTGCACTTGTGAACTTTCGGAGAACCTTTGATTGATAGCAAACTTATTTTCCCGTTGGGAATATTGCTATCAACCCAAATATTATCTAACCGCCGCGGAGTGGCTTTTCTCTTGTGTGCCTTGTTATTAAAGGTCTTATCTCTGCTATATTGTGCTACTTTGACACGCAGTGCCCAAGATGTCTTGGAATCTTCAGGAAATTTCCTGTGCTCAAGATAATCAATGATCTCATTCCTCCTTTCACAGACCAAATTACTCGTATTTACCTTGTAGTAGCTACCTGCATCTAGGATCGAGTGCATTAATTGTACCACCGTCCGGGACTCTAATCCCTTCATTTTCATTGATGAGCCAAGGTTTGCCAGTGCATCTGCTTCTGTATTTTCTTCCCTCGGGATATGAGTAATCGAGCACTCCTAAAATTGGTACAAAAGAGCCTGGACCTTTATTACGTATTATTTCATGTGCTCATCTTTGGTTTCGAAGATCCCCTATACCTCATTTTCCACTAGCTGTGAGTCGCATTTGATTCCAATGAACTTGGAATCTAGTCATTAGGCCTGTAGGAGTCCTGCAATCAAATCCTCATACTCTTCTTCATCGTTCGTCCTGCAATCAAATCCTCATACTCTTCTTCATCGTTCGTTAAAGGAGCCGTTCTGATGGCTTACCTTAGGGTTTCTCCTAAAGATTTGGTTATACTATGCCAAGCCCGTACCCTTTTACCCTGGAGGATCCATTCGTAAATAAGGTCCAAAATCTCGATGTCGATTTTGAGACCATTACTGCCTCTTTGGTTTCTAGAGGCAACAACCTCGAACTGAAATCCGCCACAAAAGCAACCAAGACTTGTGACTTAATCGCAGTCCTTGGTTAATGTCAAATTCACTCATTTCGAGAGCCCATTTGGCCAACCTACCAGAGAGTTCAGGTTTTTGAAGGATGTTCCGCATTAAATGCGGTCAACACGACTATCAGGTGACAATGGAAGTACGGCCTCAGCTTCCGAGCGACTACTAAGAGAGATAAGGCCATCTTCTCCAAATATGGGTGGCGAGTTTCTTCTCCCGGTTAAATTTTACTAACATAATAAATGGGTGATTGCATACCATCATCCTCACAGACTAAAACTGCACTTACCTTTAGTTTTTTTGAAAGTAATGGAGGACTTGACAAGTACCTATTCAAATCTCTCAAAGCCTGCTCTCACTCGGGGGTCCATTCAAAATTGTTTTTCTTTTTCGGCAATACGAAGAAACATTGGCATTTCTTTGACGACCAATAAATGAACCTGCTTAAAGCGGCCAACCTCCCCGTAAGCCTTCAAACTTCTTTCACGTTTGACAACTGGTCCAGAATATCCTGGATGGCCTTGATCTTATCGTGGTTTACCTCAATTCCCCTTTGTGATACTAGAAATCTTAGGAACTTGCCAGAGCTAACCGCGAACGCGCAATTTTTGGGGTTAAGCTTCATGTTATGCTTCCTTAGGATGTCAAAGGTTTCTTGCAGATTCTTAAGGATGTCACCTACATTCGAAGACTTAACGAGCATATCGTCTGTATAAACCTCCATAGTTTTCCCTATTTGTTTTTCAAACATCTTATTTACAAGTCACTAATAAGTGGCTCCGGCGTTCTTTAACTCGAAGGGCAACACATTATAGCAACATGTGTTGTAATTCTGTATGAACGAAGTCTTTTCCTGATCTTCCAGGTTCATCTCAATTTTGTTGTACCCAGAATAAGCATCGAGGAAACACATTAATTCGTGCCCGACTATCGCATCGATCATCTGACCAATGATTGGCACTGGGAACGAGTCTTTGAGGCACGCCTTATTCATGTCCTAATAATCTACACACATGAAAAATTTATTATTCTTCTTAAGAACTTCTACTACATTAGCTAGCAAGTCTGGATACTTTACTTCTCGGATCGAATCGATATCAAGTAAGTGAGTTACCTTTTCCTTGATGAATTCATTACTGGCCTCTGCAATAGGACGTTTCTTTTGTCTTAGCCGGGGAGGGGGGGGGTCAAAACTTAGCTTGTATATGGAAACCTCCATTCGAAAACCTGTCGTGTGCGCATGCGGCCAGGAAACAAAACGGCATTAGATTTTAGAAATTCCATGAAGATAGACCTGAGCTCGAGGTGCAGTCTTGTCCCCTAGTGGAATTTTCTTTCTAAGAACTTTTCAAACAATGCAACTTGCTTGTGTTCTTCAGTTGTGGATTTTATTGCATCCATCTCTTACGGTACCTGGAAGTATCTTGGCACCTGATAAGATTCTGACGCTTCTCCCTCCTGGTTAACTTCACTTGACTTGGGAGCAATTGCTTGTTCCTATAATTTCTATGTTGCATGCTCATTACCCTTTCTACTGGATCTCCCTTGTCGTTAGTTGGTCGCCCCTTATTTTTTGATTCATTCGAGCATTGTGAATTTCAGCAACTAATGATACGTTGATGGTACAACTCTCATCACGTGCAACCACATTCTTCCTAAAATAATATTATAAAACATATATTTGTCCACTACTTCAAAATGAGTCATCTTCATTGCTCCTTCGGCATTCTTAGGCAGCAAGATCTTTCCTCAGGTTGTCACGCTTGTGAGGTTGAATGCGGCAAGGAGTTTTGTGGCTGGAATGATGCTTCTATAAGCTAGGCTTTTTCTAGTATCCTCCATTGTATAATACTGGCTGAAATTCATGGATCCACCATAACACATTTGATTTTAAAGTCTAATACATTTAATGAAATTATCAATGCGTCGTTGTGCGGTAACAACAATCCGTCTGCGTCCTCCTCCGCGAAAATGATGTTGTCTTCAGCAACTTCCCTGAGTCTCTTGCTATTGGTTATTGATACTTTCATCTTTTTTGTTGCCGAGAAAGTGACCCCGTTGATCTCGTTCCCTCTGAAGATCATGTTGATCGTATCAGGNGGGGGGGGGGGGGGGGGGTTCTTCAAATTTCAAGGATTTCGCGTTATCTTGTTCTTAGGCCGGTCACTTTAGAATTCTCTGTGACGTCCATTATTAAATAGTGTCGCCACTTCTTCACGCAGATGTCGGAAGTGCTCAGTCCGGTGGCCATTCGTCCCGTGATACTCGCACCATAAATTGGGATCTCTCTGGATGGGATCGGACCTCATTGGCCTCGAGAATTGTACTTTTTTAATGTTCATCAAAGCCGATACCAACTCTACTACACTAACGTTTGCGTTGTATTTTGATTGCTAGGGGTAGGAAGGATATCATATATCTGATGTTTCTTTGTCCTATGATGATCTGTTGTTCCGACCACAATCAGTTCTTCTGTCTATAATGAACCTAGATACCAATCGGAAACCTCTATCACGTCCTTCAGCCCATTCGTAGGGAAGAAACCGTCCCCTCGAAGACCTTATGTCTGTGTCAAAATTGTCTTTTGATTTTTACTTATTCTTCTCCTATCCCTTTGCCGACGATGGTAAGCCAATCATATGATATTCAATCCTTATATTAAACTTGTACCGTTTGTGGACATCCTCCCAAGTCGTCGCATAAAACTTGAGCAAGCGTTTCTTCAATTTTTCGGAAGCTTCTGAACTTCTCGGATTCAGACCCTTGGTGAATGCTTCAGCCGCCCATTCATCCGAAATAGTTGGGCGCAACATCCTCTATTTTTGGAATTGGGTAACAAACTCTCGCATCAACTTGGATTCTTTTTGTGCAATTCTTAATATGTCGGCCTTCCAAGCCCACACCTTTTTATCCCCAACTTGAGCCTTAATAAATGAATCCACAAGCATCTCAAAGGAATCTATGTAGTGCTCGGGTAACATCGAATACCACGTCAAGTCTCCCCTCGTGAAAGTCCCTCCAAATTTTTGTCAGCAAAACAGATTTAATCTCGTGGGGAGCTAAATCATTCCCATTCATCATCGTTCTATAGGTGGTAATATGCTCCTGAGGGTCTAAGGTTCCATCATACTTTCACAAGTCGGGTATTTTAAACTGATTCGGGATTAATTCTGGTGCCGGGCTTGGTTTGTACGACAACTGCCTATACTTCTTTGATTCCGGACATTCAGCACCAGTGGTTGCCCGGGATTTTGTCCATGCGGGAATTCTCTTCTCTCATAACCATAAGAGTTCATTCTTGAATATTGTTTTCGATATTGGGCCCGGATCCGATCCAACCTCGTCCCTCAGGGTGTTGTTGTCGACTCACTGCGTCGTTTGATTTGCAAGAACGCCAGGAGGATTTGGAGCTCGTCTATTCGTGTTATTGGAAGTCACCCATAATGCCTATTTCAGCTCTGTCATAACCTTATCTTGCTGCGTGAGATGGCATATAATAATCTCTTGTTGTTCTTGTAGGACCCTTACCACATCAACAACATGCTCCTCTTTAGAATCATCGGGAGTTGCCTCCAGAACATGTTGAGGGTACTGCTTGTCGTGGACCGACGTGGCATCATTCCCCTTATTGTAGGTGTCACTGATTGAATCTTTGAAATGAGGCTGGTATTCAAACCTCAGGATTGTGTGTGTTGTTAGGACTATTATCTGCCATTTCTTATGATTTTTTCTAAGACGAATAATCAAATACGTTAGTAAAAGAGGCAAGGATCAACTTAAGTACACGGTTGTCTAGACCTCACGGTGAACGCCAAATTGTTTAGCCGTAATATTATACCTAATACCAATATTCCTTAAAATTTAAACCAAATAACATACTTAATACCAAAATATCAAATACCAAATATCAAAATTTTCGATTCCGGTACGGTAATTATCGAATTATATACAGCCTATTTCAGACCCTATGGCAACATATTCTATTTTTATTTTAAGCTCATCTTTTCTTCTCTTTCTCTTACCCTTTATTTTGAACACCCCTAGCAAATGCTAATAGACTAAGAATTCTGATATTAGCTATTGATTATTTCTAGTTGAAATTTGTTTTTATCTTGAACTACTCTAAGTTTGTTTTACAATAAATAGTTTATGTGACTAGATGATTAGTTACGCAGTACATGATAAAATTTGCTTCATATTTTTTTTATTCCAATCAATTTTTTGAAGTTTTGTATTCAATTTTTTAATTAGTAAAATACTCTTTTTTGGTTACCAAATACAAAGAATTAGCCATATGCTCTTAAGGATTTTTGATAACTTTGTGTTTCTTTTTGAATTAAAACATGCAAAAGTTTAAATTTTAACGGAAAATGTTTGTTATTAACATTCTACGTAGCTTAACTTCCTCTTTGCTTTGACATAGTAAGAACCAAATCAATTTAAGACCATATAATCATTAATTGTATATAATGTTAAAGATATAAAATAAAGATTATGATTTATCAAGTATGAAGTTTATCCATTTAGATAATGTGCAAACATTATTAGTTGTAAAACACTAGTATCAACTTTAGTTGAAGTTAATACTGCACCCATGATATTAAAATTCTGGAACCCACAAATGCATTGAAACACCTAGCTATTGGTCCATCTTTTATTTTTTTGCTTTTTACGATTAATCGTTAATTTCCCTTTTTTCAAAAGTTTTCCAATATATTCTTTGACGATTAATAAGACTTACTACTGATTGTATTGTCCAAAAAATTGCTCAAGCGGTTGGGGAGTGTTTTTTGGTGGAAAGTAGTAGATTTCAAGAGATTTCAAGGATATTCATATTCTACGAGTATTTCTGATACTTTTTTTGTTTAATTTTATGCTCTTTTTATTTACTAATTAATCACACTCATATAATTATGGGAAGTATAAAATAATTTGAGGTTGCTTAAAATTGTTATTTAAAACTTTATCATATTGTCGTTTATATTTAATAGTTTTGTATTTTCTTTCTCTCCCTCTGGATTTTACTGACTAGCTATTTGTGGGGAATAAAAGATATTTAAACTTTGAAAATTTTTATATGATTAAATAGAGCCAGAGCAAGAAAAACAAAACTTAAAGACAAATTTACATTCCTCCCTACCATATTGAGGACCACAACTTTACGAACTGATCAGAAAAAATACTAAAACCAACGCTAAATATCCAATCGAAACTCCTACCAACACAATTTGATCCAATTAAAAGAGTACTTCCGCGCTCACATACATATATGTTTGCATGAAAAACAATACAGTTTAATTTATGGCATGATATATAGACAAGTGAATCGATTTGATAAAAAAAAAATTAAATAAAATGCAAGGCTGAGCATTAAAATTGAGATAAAATGGCAGACAACTTGATTCCGGAAGCAAGGTTCCGAAGGCGGCGATAAGAATAATGTTAGACAGAAAATAAAGTATTATTTCGCTTGGAATAATGTATAGCATAAGTTTGTCATAATTTTCGTATCTTACAGTGGCTGTTGAAGCCACTATTTATAGCTATACCTAAACAACTTCCTAGGATCAAGCCCTTCTTAAATGACAATAATGGGGGCCATTGATGAATATGTAACGGCAGGTTATAAATGCCAAACTTCTCTGTAACGTATGAGTATTTAATATTGAGGAATATTTTTCATTGAATGTCATACAATGACAAATATGTGGTTGCTCTCATTGATAATGTTCCTTTCGGGGCCAACCCGATGCCAACTGAAGATGTTGTCCTCGGTCTTGGTTTCCACTTGCTTCGTCTCCCGTCTGTCCCCGATTTCACGTGTCATTCTATCATTCGAGTTTTAAATGTGAACCAATTTTACCCTATATAGATAGTCCTCTGCTTTCCGCTGGCACGTCTTTTTATCACTAGAAGTTGGTGAAAATTTCTTTCTTGGCGAAAATTTTTCTGAATGCTTCTGAAAGTTCTAATGCTTGATAAAATTCATGCCTCTTCGCATCTAATACTAGAACACGAGTTACTCCACGATTTAGCTATCTTTTCGCCAGTTCTCGAGGTAATCATGGCCACGATTATGGCCTCATGTTCTTTTATTTATATGTTGCATTCTTCTTCTTTTACAGTTAACAATTTTACAAACTCTCTCAACTTATTTGCATCCAGCTCTTTTCTGCTTTCGTCCTTTTTAATATTCTTGAAAGAACTTTTATCACATTATGCTGATCATGGCTTCTTAGGAACTCTTCCAAGAAATCTGTTCTTCTCTTCGGTAAGAGTCCGAAGGATAGCAAAGACTAAGAAAGACGTTGATGTTGACCCCATAGAGTGAGCACCATCATCCTGAAACGTCTCAACACACCCAAGGACTGCGAAGAGAACTTCCCTTCGACAAATTTTGGTATTTGGGCTGTTGGAAAATACCCTTCTTCTATTCACCCTTCCATCATTCATGATGTGAAAGAGGACTGTGATTACCACGACCTAAACATTATTACTCTTGATATGGTGGAGCATGTAACCTTCACTAAGAAGGGCTTTATGTACATTTACACGTAACCATCACATTGGGTGCGTTTTCATTAAGTGGGGTACTTGACCCTGTTATTTAAGAGTTATGCCACTGATAGCAAGTTTATCTAGCACGAGTGGGCCCTTCGGAGTGGCAAACAGTGGCCTGCCTAGGCGACTATGCCAGTAAATGCAGGATGAGCACACCTTGGCTCGTTTGATGAATCTCTACTACCCCAAGATTTTCCGTGGGGGGTAATAAATTTCAGCAAATGTGGCCATTGTGCTTTGCTCACCAGCATGGATGACAACAACGACCGTGGGTGGATGGAGCAGATTGTTGTTATTGCCAACATGGATACCATCCCGGCCACAACTCCATCCTTCCCTGAGTTTTGGAACCGTACACGTAAGTTCAAAGTCTATTTCTTTTTTTTCCTGAAAAATGCTATTTTATATCATTGTTGATCCTTCTCTTTTCATTATTTCAGCAACTCAGTGGACACCACTAAGGGTTGAAGGCTTGGAACGGTGGGTTTAGAAGTTTCTAGATATTACCACGTCTGAGACTGCTGGTAGAACTAGTTTCACCCTGAATACGGATGGAAAGCAAAGAATCATGGAAAGTTGACTCGTAAAACCGATTCTGCCTTTGTTTCACCTTTGTATACAAGAAAACTGGTTAACCTCACCTTTTTGTTAGATTCAGGTCTCCTGCAGGGTTCTGTTACCATCCCATCGCTAAGGAGGACATTTTTGGTTGATTCATCGAGGCTGCAAGGCTATTAAAGAACAAGCAACCCAAAACGCGGCATTCTTCATCGATCGAGGGCAAGAATAGAAAAATGAATAAAGTTTCACCCAAGCCAGTTGCAGCCACTATGGATATTGATGGTGATAAGGAAGCCAGTGTTGAAGGGGCTTCTCTACCATTGAGCAATGAACTTTACTAGTTCAAAAAATTGATCAAATTCAAAATCTTATAACCCCAACCAAGGATGATGAATAAGCTCTCTAGGGAGAGTTTGACTTTGTGAAGAATGCCAATTCTTCCTTTTCGGTACCAGTTGTTTCTCCCAGTATTATGAGGCCGAGTACCGATCCTCCTCTGTCGTCGGTTGGTGAGCAACCAACAAATAGCACTGCCTATGCCGCAGCTGCTTCTCAACCGACAACACCATCATCTTAATCGCCTTTCATGCAGGCCATAACTTTATCACCAGCAACTATTGCATCAACCCCGCGGGTTGTATATGCCCTAGAGGGGGATGTTCCTCTTCCCAGTCCATAGACCATTGGAATTTGGGGAACAACTACTTGTCCCCTTCTGCAGATCCCCGGAGTAGGAGAAGTATCTCCCTCTTGGTATATACCAAGTGCCATCTCCTGTCCCAAAAGTGGAACTCGCCAATTATTTGAAGTCATTGTCTTCAAAAAAGGATAAGAAAGAAAATACACTCATTTGATAGAGTGTTTGTTAATCAATGCCATGCACAATGCGGCATCGGTAACATACTCATTCTCTTTACTACTTGTTTCTTCTTGACTTACTATGACATGGTTTCTAACATGGGTTTTTTCTTTGCAATCCGACTTCCTTGCTTCTGAGGGCCTTCACAAATTGACCCTCGATAAAGAAAGAATCAAGTCCAAGCGGAACAAGTTGTCGGCCCAAAGGGAAAAAATTATTGCTCACCTCTCGGTGCTGGAAGAAAAAGCTGATGAGGCGAATGAGTTAGAGGCTCGGTTGCAATAGAGTGAGTTGGAAGTGATGACCCTTAGCCAAGAAGCCTCTTAGCTTAATGTATAGTTTCAAGAAGCCAAGGCTAAATGGTTTGGAGTCCCAAATGTTGTGCTTGCTACTACCGAGGAGAAGAATTCCCATATGGAGGATAGGTATAAGAGGATCATGGAACATAATAAGGTTCATATAACAACCTTGCATGATCTTGATCTTAAACTTAGCGCCACAAGATTCATGTGGATTGCATTTTGACGGAGGTTGATCAGCTTAAATCAGAACTCCAGTACCGAGGGAATTCCCTCATCATTGAAAAAACATATTCTATGAATAGCATAAGGAGGAAAACCATAAAAAAGGCTAAAGGGGGCGTCATTAATATTGACGATGAAATCGCCAAGACTTGAGAACTGGAATTAACTGCTCAAAGATACATCTCAGCTCAGCCTGATGCAACTCACTCTTCTGATTCTGGTTCCGAGTTCTCGAGAACCGAGGAGGAACTTTATCATAATAACAATGAACTCCGAGATCCCGAGCCGACTGTAAATCTGCCTACTTCGCTCGGGGGTGCTGATGCTTCTCTTTCCCCGAGTTCTAGGGGCGATGTAGTTTCAATTTTTGCTTTCTTTTCCTTTGTTTTTTTT
Source organism: Nicotiana paniculata (assembly GCA_005239505.1). NCBI lineage: Eukaryota > Viridiplantae > Streptophyta > Magnoliopsida > Solanales > Solanaceae > Nicotiana > Nicotiana paniculata. Next base: position 27,499 of record ML340948.1, on the reverse strand, counting down.
CATTTTGTAGTTTTGTGCTTGTGCTGCTTGGCATGTTTAATAAATAAAAGTTCTTTTTATTTAAACGTTGCGCAAAGTTTGCATTTTGCGTTGAATTATGCAAGGCTTCGGGTGCATTTTTTCCCCTAAAGCATTTGGGTTCTAGGCATAAACTCTTCTAAAACCAACCCTTTAATGCGAGGTTCTCATAAGAGAGGGTCCTCTTATGTTTATGGTGCTCTTGAAGAGGACATCTCTTGTTCGTTCTAGCAATAGCATTGGAAGTACTTGATTAACTTTCAAATGATGAATTCATCGTTTGGACAAGAAATGAGATAAAAATAAAAAGGGCTTTATTTTATTCCTTCTATCTTCAAAAGTATATAAGCATTTATTTTACTGAAAACTAAAACTTCCACTACATGTGGCTAATTTGTACAACTTCCTTTTATGGGGCAGGATGTGCAATCCCCTGTATCGATGAGACATTTTTTATTCTATATTTTCTAGTCCCGATCTCTGTGGAAATTAGGGTTCCAATTTATCATATCATCCCCTCCCCTCTATGTTCGAATGCAAAGAATACAAATTAGAACATTAGATGTCTTGTTTCCTTGAGGATTTCACTAGTAAACGGTTGGATAATCTTTGGTCTGATAGCAAGCTTCGTTTCCCATTAGGAACTTTGCTATCAAGCCAAAGATTATCTAACCACCCCTAGTGGCGTGTAGGGAAAACACTTGTAAATGGTTGAATAGGCTTTGGTCTAGCAGCAAATTTTGCTTCCCGTTAGGAATTTGTCACTGAGTCAAAGATTATTTAACCGTCTCGCAGTGGTTTGTCATTTCGAAACCTTTTCATTTAATGTCTTACTTTTGGTGATGGCGTTTCCTTCGTAGTATGATTTCCATCGATGCCTTGTTAAAAATCTTGCCAGACAAACCTAATTGGGACAAAATCCGTACGAAGGGGAAAAAGAGTGCAACACACACTTTCAGTATAAACGGTGCTCATCAGCAATAATACCTTTTGAGCTGTGTCATGTTCCAGTAGATCGGCAATTTGACTCTATCTTGGTTTTCTATCTTCTATCCTTTCACAGTGACAGCTCATAGCCGGTAGGGGCCTTCTCAAGTCAGACCTAGTTTTCTTGCGTTGAGATCCTGGGTGTTTTGAGTCACTTTTCATAACACCAAGTCTTCCACTTTGAAATAATGAAGTTTGGCTCTTCGATTATAGTATCTTTCCATTCTTTGTTTCTAGGTCAACATCCTTATGTGCGCCAAGCTCGTGCGTTTGTCAAGAAGCTCTAATTTGACTAGAAATGCTTCATTGTTTCTTTATTCGTCTGCCCTGAAGTACCTCAAGGCGGTTCTTCTACTTTCACCGGGATTAGAGCTTATGCTCTGTATATGAGAGAGAAAGGGGTCTCTCATGTGCTTGACTTGGTCGTCGCCTAGTATGCACATAACACTCCCGGTAACTCTTCGTACCACTTGCCTTTGGCTACTTCCAATATCTGTTTGTGGTTTTGAATATTCACCTTATTTGTTGATTCTTCTTGCCCATTTGTGCTTAGATGGTACGACGATGATGTGATTCTTTTGATTTTAAAGTCTTCAAGGAATTTTGTGACCTTTGACCCTATTAACTATTGCCCGTTATCGTGGGCAATCACCTTCGTTATTCTGGATCGAAAAATTTTGTTCTCCCATCGGAAATTGATCACTTTGCGCTCACCGATTTCCTGGTAAGGACCTACTTCAACCCACTTTTTGAAATAATCAGTCAAAATTAAAAGAAATCATACCTTCCTGGGAGCTGGTGGTAGAGACCCGACTATATCCATCTCCTATTTCATGAATGGCCATGGGAAAATAGCGAATGCAACAGTTCTGCTGGTTGGTGCACTAATGATGCATGGCACTGACACTTGTCGCATTTCTGAACGAACGCTTTAGCGTCTTATTTCATCTGAGGCCAGCAGTATCCTGCCCTACCTAATTTTAACACCAACGAATTTACACCTGAATGATCTCCACAAATTCAATCGCGAACCTCTCTCATGATGTAATTAGCCTCGGAGGCTCTTAAGCATTAGGACAACGGGCCATGGAAAACCCTTCTGTATATTATCCTCCCTAGAAGCTGTAGCAAACTACTTTGATATGGAGTTCCCGGGTTTCCTTGGGGTCTTCGGGCAGCTTGTCGTGCTCAAGGTAGTCAAATATCTAATTCCCCTAATACAAGACGAGGTTGGTTGTACATTTTATTCCATGAACTGCGCGAGTAGAGTTTGAACTTTAACCACATATTGTTGCATGCGTTCCTCCTTGGTTGCGAAGATTCCATATACTTGATTTTCCACCAGTTGGAAATCGCATTTGATTTCAATGACCTTGGAGTCTAGTTCCCAGGACAGTTCAAGTCCTGCAATCAAAGCCTCATACTCGCATTCATTATTAATCAAGGGAACAATTTTTATGGCCTACCTCAAAAATTCCCCCAAGAGCATGATTAAGACTACCTCGAGCCTGGACCCTTTTATGTTTAAACCTCCTTCCATGAATAAGGTCCAAACTCCTGATGTCGTTTCTGACACTATCATCACTTCCTTTATGGCCAAAGGCAGTATCCCGGGACTGAAATTGGCCACAAAGTCGGCCAAAACATGTGATTTCATCGCAATCCTGGATTTATATTCGATATCAAATTTAATAATTTTCACTTCCCATTTGGCTAGTCGACCTGACAACTCAGGTTTTTGAAGGACATTCCGCAGGGGAAAAGTTATCACCACGACTATCGGGTGGAATTGAATATAAGGCCTAAGCTTTCAAGCGGCGACTATGAGAGCTAAGACCAGTTCTTCAAGGTGCGGATAAGAGTTTTCGCCCGTGATAAAATTCTACTAACATAATAGATAGGATGTTGTGCACCTTCATCTTCCCAAACTAGAACTTCACTTACCGCTACCTCGGAGACCGCTAAGTATAACAAGAATTGCTTGCCTTCCTCCTGTTTTGATTAGTAATAGAGGGCTTGACAAGTATCATTTTAAGTCTTTTAGAGACTGTTGGCATTTTGGAGTCCACTTGATGTTGTTCTTCTTTTCTAGAAGTTAGACGGAGTGATGTCATTTTACAGACGAGCAAGAAATGAACCTACTTAGAGCGGCCAATCTTCCAGTTAGTGTTTGGACTTCTTTCACGTTTGTCAGCTGGTCTAGGATATCCTCGATGGTTTTATTCTTATCAGGATTGATTTTGATCCCCATTTGTTACACTGGGAAGCCAAAAATTTTACTAGAGCTAACTCCCAACGCGCATTTTTCAAGGTTGAGCTTTATGTTGTGCTTTCTTAGGATATCAAAGGTTTCATGGAGGTTATTCAAATGATCACGTGCATTCAATGCCTTAACCAACATATCATCTACGTAAACATCCATTGTTTTCCCTATTTTCTTTTCGAATATTTTGTTCACAAGCCTATGATAAGTGGCTCTGACATTTTTAAGCGTAGAGGGCATTACATTGTAGCAATATGTGCCAAAGTTTGTTATAAGCAAAGTTTTTTCCTGACCCTATGGGTTAATCTTAATATGTATATAGCCGGAATAGGCATAGAGGAATCTCATCAACTCATGTCTGGCCGTTGCATCAATCATTTGATCAATATTTGGCAATGGTAACGAGTCTTTTGTGCACGCCTTATTCAGACCCTTCTAATCTACGAACATACGGAATTTATTATTCTTTTTTTGGAACTACTACAATGTTAGCTAGCCATTCAAGATACTTTACCTCACGGATTGAACTGATATTGAGCAGTCGAGTTACCTCTTCTTTAACAAACTAGTTTCTAACCTCGGCATTGGCACTTCTTTTGACTTACCAGCAAGATGCTTGGGTACAGCCTTAGCTTGGGCATGGCCACCTCTAGCAGGATACCTATCATATTCGTGCGCGACCATGCAAAAAAATTGACGTTAGTTTTAAGAAATTCTATAAATCCTAACCTGAGCTCGGGGTTTAGTCTTGTCCCCAAGTGAAACTTCCTCTATAGAAGATTTTTGAAAAATGCCACTTGTTCAAGATCTTCTGACGTGGATTTGGTCGCGTCTATTTCTTCCGGTACCTATAAATAACTTGGTACCTCATAGGATTCCGATGTCTCATCCCTTTTCTCGTCTTCGTTTGATTCGGGAGAGGTGTTGATTTCTACAATTTCTATTCCACATGTTCCTTCCCTTTATTGCTGGATATCTTGACCGTGTTCATCTCCACTGCCTCTCATTGATCTCCTCTTAAAATTTGGTGATATGTTGATGGTACGACCTTCAATCTCGTGTACCCATGGTCTACCAAGAATTATATTGTCGCACATATCACCATCTACTACTTCGAACAAGGTAGTCATCATGACCCTTTCGGCATTCGTGGGAAGAAAGATCTCACCTCGGGTTGCCACACTTGCTAAGTTGAAACTGGCAAGAAGTTTTATTGCCGGAACCATGCTTCCGGTTAGCTTGGATTGCTCTCCATTGAATGATATTGGTTAAACTCCCTAGGTACACCAAAACACATTTAGTTTTAAAATCTAGAGCATTAAGAGAAATGACCAGGACATCGTAGTGCGGCAATACAAGTCCACCAGAACCTCTTATGTGAAGGTGATGTCATCTTCGGCGACTTCCCAGAGACTCTTGCTGTGACTCACCAATATTTTGTCTTTTTGCTACCGAGAAGGTTACACCGTTGATCTTATTTCCCCCGAAAATCATGTTGATAGCTTTTCGGCGAGGGTCTTCACCTATCTCCGAGGGCTCTGTGTTGTCCCGGTTAAAGCCGTGATTGTTTTTAGCCCAATCTTTTGAGAACTCTCTGAGATGTCTGTTTTCTAACAACATCGCCACCTCCTCGTGAAGATGTTGGCAGTCCCCAGTCCGGTGGCCGTTAGTCCCATGATACTCGCACTATAGATTAGGATCCCTCTGGTTCAGATAAGATCATATTGGCCTCAGGAATCATGCTTCCTTGATGTTCCTTATCGTCGATATCAGCTCCACTATAGTCATATTAAAATTGTACTCGGACAGCCTGGGATAGGTGGAATCCCGAGAACCCGATACCTCTTTATCTTGCAATGACCTACTATTCCATCCACAGTCACTTCTTTTATCAGGAGCGAACCTATTCACCGACTAGAACGCTCTGCCGCACCCTTCGGCCCTTTCATAAAGTAGAAAAATGGCCCTTAGAAGATCTTCTATATGCATCAAAATCAACCTTTGATTTATCCTTATTTCTTACTCGATCCCAACCCTTATTTGATATCGCTAACTTGAGCTACTCATTGTTGATTCTTATCTTTGACTAGTAACGATTATGGACATCCTCCCATGTAGTTTCCTGGAACTCGAACAGTCTTATTTTAGTCTCCGGAAGGCGTCAGAGCTCCTCGGGTTCAGGCCCTTAGTAAATTCCTCAGCTTCCTATTCATTTGGCATTCCCGATAGTAACATCATTTCTTTCTAAAACCTGACACGAACTCACACAACAATTCGAACTCTCCTTGCGCATTATTGAATATGTCCTCTTTCCAGGCATGCACCTTCCTGGCCCTGGCATGGGCCTTGTGAAAGAGTCTGCGAGCATCACAGAGGAATCTATTGAGTGTTCGCTAAGAGTGAGCACTATGTCAAGGCCCTCTTCGTGAGGGTCTCTCCGAACTTCTTCAGCGGAATCGACTCAATCTCATGTGGAGCCAAGTCATTTCTTTTCATCGTTGTTGTATAGGTGGTGATGTTCTCTTAAGGGTATGAAGTTCTATCATATTTTGGTACATTTGGAATTTGAACTACTTTGTAATTAACTCTTGTACTGCGCTCCGTTTGAATAGCAACTAGGTGTATTCCTTTGAGTATGGGCCCTTCAAAATTGGTGGTGCGCCCGAAATATTGTCCATTCGAGCGTTAATTCCCTCATAAATTGCATGAACTCTATTTTGAAGGGATTGTTATTGTTGTTGCTACCAAATCCATTGTCGGCCCCCCCGACCTCACCCCTCGGGGTGATACTATCAACCTTTTGCACTGTTTGATTTGCGGGAGCACTGGTAGGAGCTCCTGACAACGCTTGACTTAATTTTGTCATGGCCTGGGTGACAGATGGCCCATGATGGCCTTTTATTTTCTCTCAAGATCCTCAGCTTTTTTGCAACGTGCTCGCCTTCGACATTATTAGGAGTCACCTCCCGTATGAATCGGGGATATTGCTCGCCATGAATCGGCGTGGCTACATGCTCCTCATTACGAGTGTCGCTAACTGAATCCTCATCTTGAGGCAGATTCTCTTATGCCTCAATGTTGTTTGCGATGTTGACATCGTTAGCTACCATCTTTTTAGATTTTTGCTAAGAAACAAAGAATCAATCAGATTAGTAATAAATGTAAAGATCAACTCAATTACACAACTATCTAAGCCCTACAGTGGACGCCCAACTATTTACTCGTAAAATTGTACTGTTGAATTTATAGCATGGTTTATAAACAAGCGAATCGATTTGATCAAAAAATAATAAATAAATGAAATAAAATGCAAGACTTAGCGTTGAAATTGAGATAAAATGGCAGACAGCTTGGTTTCAGGAGCAAGGCTTTTGAAGGCAGCGAGAAGAATAATGTTAGAGACAAAATACTGTTTATATTGCTTGGAATAATGTGTAGCATAAGTTTGTCAGAATTATTGTATCTTACAATGGGTGTTGAAACCACTATTTATAGCTATACCTAGGGAACAAGGTCATATGATCTAGCCCTTTCTTAAATGATAATAATATGGTCCATAAATGAAAATGTAATGACAGGTCATGAATGCCAAAATTCTCTGTAGAGGATGCGTATTTAATACTCATGAATATTCTTCATTGAATGTAATACGGTGACAAATATCTGTTTGATCTTATTGATAATGTTCCCTTCAGGGCCAACCCGATGCCAACCGAAGTTGTTGTCCTCGGTTTGTGTTGTCACTTGCTTCGTCTTTTGTATGTTCCTGGTTCCACGTGTCATTCTATCATTCAAGTTTTTAATGTGGACTGAGTCTACCCTATACAATATATACATATTTACATACGCACGAACCTACATACATATACACATACACACATATGTATGTACGTACGTACTATTTACTCATAAAACGGTACAGTTAAATTAGTTAGGTAGTTTATATACAAGAAAATTGATTTGATGCAAAATGATAAATAAATTAGATTAAAAATAAGATTTATTGTTAAAAGAAAAGGGAATGACATGACTGAATCTGGGAGCGATGCTTTCGAGGACAGAAATAAGAGCAATATAGTAGAAAGTAAAGTTGTATTATTTAGCTTGTGAACAGAATGTAGCTTAAGTTTTGCCAGATTTTTCGTGTCCTTACAATGGTTGTTGAAACTACTATTTATATCTATACCTAGGAAACATGATCCTAGGATCAAACATCTCTTAAAGGACAATAAAAGGGGCCATTGATTAATGTATAATGGCCGGCCATGAATGACATAATTCTCTGCAATGGTTTCCTACTTAATACTACTCCCTCCGGTCCAAAATAAGTGATTTTTTTTGTTGTTTCCACACATGTTAAGAAATTCACTTTTTAACATTAATTAGTAATGAAATTGACCATATTAACCTTTACTATCCTAACACATACTCTAACATTATTTACTCCAAGGGAAACGTAGGAAAAACTAATTACTTCATTCTAGAAATCTGAAAAAATCACTTATTTCGGACCATAACAGAAAAGCCAAAAAATCACTTATTTCGGACCGAAGGGACTAGAAAATATTCTTCATTAAATGTTATCTGGTGACAAACATTTGACCTCCTCTCGTTAATTATGCTCTCTTAAGGTCTATCTGATACCAACTACAATTGTTGTCCCCGGTCCTGGTTCTCACTTGATTTGTCGTATGTCACCAGTTGCACGTGTCACGTTACCATTTGGTCATTTAATATAAATAAATTTTACCTAATACAGATAGTCCCCCTGCTTTTCGGTGGCATATCTTTTTGTTATCAGGAAGATGGTGAGGATTCCTTCTTGGCGAGAAATTTTCTGAAACCTTCTGGGCAGTCTGGTAAGACGCACGCCTCCTTGCATTTAACACCCCAAACACGTGTTGCCCCACAATTCAACAATATTTTTTGTGGTACTCGAGGGAATCATGACCATGATTTCTTCCATCTATATCTTTACTTATACTCAATTCTTATCTCTTTCACTTCCAAATCCATCATAATTTCATTACCTTCTTTGCTCTTAACCTTCTTCTAGTTTCATCTCTTTCCAACTTTCTTTGCTTTTAACCCTTAAAATCTTTATTATCATGGCTTCATTTACTGAGTCCTCTAAAACATTTGGTCTTCTCTTCGATGGAGGCCCTAAGAAAAGCAAATATAAAGATGTTGATGTCGCTTCTGATCCTTCTACGATAAACACCATCATACCTAAACACTTAAGCATTGTTAATGACTTCCAAGGAAGTTTCCTTCTGTGAATCCTCAAACTTATATTGTTAGCAAGTATCCATCTTTTATTCACCCTTCATGTATTCCTACTGTGAAGGAGGATTGTAACTGGCCAGACCTAAACATCAAAACTCCTGACCTGGTGGAGCGGGTTACCTTCACCAAAAAAGGTTTTAGATATGTCTATACGTACCCCTTTACTTTGGGTTTGTTATCTTTGAGCGGGGGGCTTGAACTCGTGATCTTGGAGTTATGCCATCGTTACCGGGTCAGCTTGGCACAAGTAAGTCCTTCTGTGTGGTGAACAGTGGCTTGTCTGCACCGGTTATGCACGGAGACGGGGAAAACCATGAACCTGGCACACAAGATGAATCTCAACTCCCCTAAATTCTTTCGCGGGAAGTAATAAATTCCAGTAAACAAGGTAAACATGCCTTACTTAGCAGCATGGATGATGATAATGACCACGGATGAATGGAGCGGTTTGTCATTATTGCTACCAGGGATATCATCCTGGCCTCAACTCCATCTTTTCCTAAATCATGGAGTCCTTCACATATGTTTGTATTTACTCTTCTCTTTCTCCATAAAGAGTATGTCCCTATCATTGCTAACCTTTTTTCTGTTGTTTCAACTACTCGGTGGACACCACCAAGGGTTGAAGTCCAGTACCAATGGGTCCCGAATCTGACAGTGGAAGGGGATGGCCCCAAAATACGGATGGAAGGCCAAGAACCATGGTAAATTGATTCTTTCTACTTTCCTCCTGTGTATGTACGTAAGTAAACTTTCTAACCACACCTTTTTGTTAATTAAAGACTCCCGCAAGGTTCTATTACCTACCCTAAAGTTGAGGTTTTGGCCGATTCTGCGCAGGTTGTGAGGTTGTTGCACGATGCTCTCACTTGGAGCAGTTCCCTTGGATCTGCCTCCGGTTCAGGTTCTTCCTCTCGGAGTTCTTACCTAGAGAACAAGCAACCAAAAAAGCGGTGTTCTTCCTGGCTGGGGATAAAAAATAAAGAGGCTTCCGTTAAGAGGAGAATACGCTTTTCATCAGCTAAACAGAATGCTCAATCTCGAGAGCTTAGAATGTCAACCGAAGGAGAGGTCCAGGCGCTTCGGGGTGAAATGGAGATAGTAGAGAATTTTGATCCTCGCCTTCCGACCCTATTATCGTTTTCAGACCTAAGAGAATGGGAACTAGCCCTCCTCTACCTTTGGTTGGTGAGTGTAACGACCCAACCAATATTTTTGAGCATTTTCATTTTGTTCAGTTAATTGAAGTCTTGAGCACCATCATATGATGTCTTATGACTTGTGTGAATCATCGGTTTTTGTTTTCAGGTTATTCATAATTGATTTGGAAAAATGATTCTCAACTAGGAAGCTTTAAGTTGGAAGAGTTGACCAAGTTTGACTTTTTAATATTTGATGTTGGATTAGAGTTTCAATGGTTCCGTTATGTCCTATTGGTGTTTCTGGACTTGGGCATATGCCCGGATTTTCATCTGGATATTTCTAGAAGGTATTAGCACTATTTGGCGAAAGTTGAAAATTTAAGGCTTTCAAATGTTTGAGTGAGAGTTGACTTTGATGATATTGGGTTCAAATAATGGTTCCGGGAATTGGAATAGCTTTCTTATGTCATTTGGGACTTGTGTGCCAAATTTGAGTTCATTCCGAGTTGACTTGTTAAGGTTCGATACGACTTTTGGAAGTTCAAAGATTCAAAGTTTATTAAGTTTGATTTGAGGTGAGATTTGTGGTTTTGATTGTGTTATGTGTGATTTGAGGCCTTGTGCTAGTATTTGTTATGCTATGGGACTTGTTAGTATGTTCGGATGGGGTCCCGAGGGGCTCGGGTGAGTTTCAGATAGGTTTGGATTGTGTTGCGCTCATTTTTATGTTTCCATATCATTTCTTCAAGCATAAATAGTACCACATTAAGCAAATGAGCTCCATTTCTGTTCTCATTAAATCACTAGATCTGTATAGTAATTTTGGAGCCATAGCAACTGGAATCATTAAGTTTCGACATCGTATGAGAAATTTATGTTCATTTTACTAAGATGTGGGTTGCTTGAATTTTTCCAGATTAGCTACGAAATTGCGACTGCATTCCTAACTTGAATAGAATTTTACATGGAATCTATTGAAGGCATCAAAAGCCAATTGACTTACCTAGCTGGTTGGGTTAGATTCCATCACAACTAGTCGGATTTGGGGTCGTGACAAGTTTGTATCAGAACTCTAGATTCATAGGTTCAACGATTCATGAGCAAGTGTCTAATAGAGTCTTGAGGATCGGTATGATGACTTCCATACCTATCTTCGAGAGGCTATAGGGAATTTAAGATAAACTTCCAATCATTCTTTCCTTATCGTGCGACATTGATTCAATTGCAAGCGTATATCTTTGAATTCCTTCCACTCGGTCGTATGCTCATAAGAGTGATCAGTATCAACTGTACATCAACGACTTGTACATTCCATGGATGAGGTGCATGAGGTGTTTTCGGCAATTTGGTGACGGGCCCGGTTTTGACCGCATCTTAGTTTCGGTAGTTTTAGTTGTGTGAGCATGTGCTTTTAGATTATGTATAGTGGTGTCCCAATAAGTTGGTATGGTGGCTCGATGAGTGGTTGGATGGATTTGTGATGAGTAGGATGTGACTTCGGGATGTGTTAATATAATTTGAATGTGATGGGAAGAGTTTGCTTGAGATGTGAAAAAGATTATTGGATGATGGATTTCTATAGATGTGTCATACGGCCTTGAGTTGTGAAGGTTGTTGAGAGATTCTTTCGTGTTATTTCATTTGTGGAACAAAGTAGATTTTCATGTCTTGTTGATGAGTTCAGACTCAGGAAGACTAAATGATTGCATAGTAGTTGTGGTTGTGAAAGGTTACAGAGAGATGTCAGTTTGACGCTAACTAGGTGGGTTATCACCCGTGAGATAATCTACGAATGTGTGACCCATATAATGGTTGTGTGGAGAGTTTCTTTCTATTAGTGGGTTATGTGTGTTGCGCTTTGGTTTTGTATCGCTTGAGGAAGTTGACCTGACTGTCACAAGGACGAATGGAAGCTTAGTGGATGATTTGAGGTATTTTATGGTTGGTGTTGCATTAGCTTGTGAAGAATTTAGTTGAATCTCACTGCAGTATTATGGCAGTAATAGAGTATGAGTATCATCAGTTATCGAATGTTTTGTTCTTTGGCTTTGAACCAAGTGGGGGAGCCTGCTAACAACGATTTGATTTCATGGTTATGTGTTAAACATTAGTTTTGGTCTTAGGCATACTTGTGGATCAGTTCTAATAGGTTCAAGATTTATATATATCAATTGAGAATTTTCTGATTTGTATATGGCTAGAATTTGAGATTTATATTAGATGGTATCGAGACTATTGGTATTTCTATATAATTATGGATTCTACATTTTAGTATCAGGAAGGCGAAGGAAACAACATTAGATTCACAGAAGGTCTCTTCAGAGTGGGTGTCTCGATTGTGGCACTTTTGGCTGTTTAAGAGGGAATACAGCGGATTATGGGCCTTAGGGCTCTGTGGTTTTATGTTATGATCTCTTGTGATGAGCTTTGGGTAAGGATCGTGGTGTTCTGGCAATGAGAAGTGTAACTTGAGGGTAGTTTGGAAGAAACTCGGAGAAATAAGACAGCTTGGTAGTAGGTTAGATCAGCACGATAATTGATATGATCAATTCTTTGGGTACTTATGTTGTGGTGAGTCTCTATAGGTGTTTTTTGGCAATACGCTTGGTTTTGGAGACCTTCCTGGCTTAGTGGAGTTAGAGATATTCAGTTTTGATGGCTTGGTTATATGAAAATGGGTCGCGATGAGTTCTCGATGGTTGATAAGTAGGGATTTTAACCGATTATTTGTTCTCTTTTACTTGTATTTTAGGCCAAAAATGCTTGAAAGTATTCCCGAAAACTAATAAAATATAGTTGCTTGAAGGAGTTGTTCAAAATGAGCCAAAGGAATCAAAATCAACTCACAAATGAGTCAAAAGTTGAATAAAAACCAAGACTGGGCAAAGAGCTCTGCACTACGGACTTCACAAATATTGTGCGGACGCAAAAGCTATTGTGCGACCGCTATCAAAAGTATGCGGTCCGCAAGAGGGAGATTTAGAGAGTTGTAAGTTTAGGCTAGATGATGAGCGCGGACCGCACCAGGAATGTGAGGTCGTGAAATTTCATGTGAGGCCGCATTTGAAATTAGGCGGACCGTGATGACTGAGATTCAGAGAGCTAGCAACTTGAGAAAAAGAGAGGACTGTGGACTGCACCAGAATTGTGCGGCCATGGAAGTCCCTTTTGCGGATGCGATCGAAATTATGCGGTCCACAAGATGAAGAATCAGAGAGTTTATTTCAAGCCATCCTCAAGCAAGTGCGGACCACATCACTTTTATGAGGCCGCATTATCTGGTGTTCGACCGCACATAGAATTATGCAGTTTGCAAAAGTTCAGCTCAACCCAGATCAAAAAGAGAAGAACGCGGACCACATCAGAATTATGCGGCCGTGAAAGCAAGAGTGCGGCCGCACTCAGAATTATGCGGCTGCACAACCTCTGTGAGGGCATTTTTGTCAGATATTTTTAGCTTAGTATAAATAGAACTTTTGTCATTTTTAGGTCATGTTATGTTTTGTATGAGCACCTGAGATGGCTAACTTTTCTGTTTTCAGAAATTTTGTACTAGATTCACTTCGTAACATTAGATTTTCGTTCCATAAATTAATATTATGGATTTTATCTTCATTTCATCTTTATTTGCTGTTATTTTCATGAGAAGCTAAACCCATAGCTAGGGTTGTGACCCAAACCTAGCGTGGTATTTCATGGGAATTTGATTTTAGGGCTTGAATGTGAATTGGTTAGTGATATTTAGCCTAGTTCTTGCTAGAACTCAAGAATTAATGGTTGCAAACATTGATTCATGCCTTTATGACTTAGTCTCTACTTGAAAAAGAGGAAATAAGTCTACGAAAAATAGGCTAAAAAGGAATTGGGGTGAACTCAAGAAATTGATAGCCCCAATTAAAGGGTTAAACTTTTAGATACTAATACCCGACATGAGTTAATATCACTTGATTTGCATGAATACCCATTTAGACTTGAGAAAGCCAAATTGGGAAGAATTACTCAAAATACCGAGAAGTATATAGTGAGTATTCGGGTGTGATAGCTATATTACAATCCCAACTAATTAAGCTTTCCCTAGAATTTTTTACCCGTTGGATATCCACTTAGGTAGAAGTCACTACCCTAGTCTCTTTAAACACTTGAAAAATAACAACAAAAATATTGCCCTTAGTTTCAATTATTGCAATCTTTAGAGTAAAGTTAGAAGTAGAAATCAAACCCAAACTTGTAGAAGTGTAATCTGATTCAAAGCCCGCATATAGCTTAGATATAAACCTAATTCCAATCATTAACTCCCTGTGGATTAAATCCCGACCTTTTTCGGGTTAAAACTCCATCGACACCTCGCTATACTCAATAGTTGTGTAGGCTTGGACCCGGTCAATTTTTTGCGTCGTTGCCGGGGAGTTAGACGGTCTTCGCTATATATATATATATATATAACTATTTTTGTGTTTTGTTTTTTTTTCTTCCGTTTTTCTAATTTTGTGTGTGAATTTCTTTTAGGTACCAAATGGCTCTTAACAACGAGGCCCACGGAAATATTCCATTGGGGGAGGAGGTTGAAGAAGAACAAGTGGATGAGGTTCATCTTGAGCCTCAAGTACAAAGGAGAGGCCGAATGCCTCACGATAATGTGCCAAACCCTCCCCCACCTCCTCCAAGGGTATCACACCGAGTGTTGCCCAACGAAGGCTATGCGAGTGCCATAGTCCCACCGCAAATTAGGGCGGGCAACTTTCAAATAACCAATGTCATGCTTACAACTATTTGAACAGAGGGGTTTCTTCACTAGAGCTCCATATGAAAATTCCTATAAGCATCTCACAGGTTTTGTTGATACGTGATAGGGGAGCAATCAGACGAATGTCTCTAAGTACGCATTGAGGTTAAGGCTATTCCCTGTTTCACTTCGGGGAAAAGCTTCGGACTCGCTACATAGGTTTCCTAACCATTCCATACATAATTGGGATGAGTTGGCCGAGAAGTTCATCGTAAAGTTCTTTTCTCCGGGCATATGGCAATGCTAAGAAAAAAATATTTTTGCTTTGAAACAAGAGCCAAATGAACTGTTGTATGAATTTTGGGAACCGTATCGCACAATGGTCAAAGAATTCCCTAACAACGATATGATTGAGGCAATGATCCAGCAAACCTTTTATGGGTGTCAACACAACTATCCAGTGTGTGGTGAATCAACTCGCCGGGGGTAACTTCATGAACACACCGTACTCTGAAGCATGTGAAATATTAGATGAGATGGCGTATACCTCTTCAGCTTGGCAAAGTAGATCCAAATGTTCTTCAGGGTGACCCAAATGTTATCCACCTCCACAAGGAACTTCATGATCATGGGCAAGCCATAGCGGAGTTGACAACCACCATGAATCAGTTGGTCAAGGCTCAGCTTCAACAGGTTCAGGGGCAAAAACAGGTAAATGCCACGGATTGAGTAAACATGATGGTCAACAAGCGAAGACAACGAGCTCAACAAGTTCAAAAAAATCTAGAGCAATTTAATCAAAGTAGTAGTGGGTACAATCAAGAGGATGCATATGATTATCAAAGTGAAGAGGTTCAATATGTCAATAATTATCAAGGTCAACGGAGAAATGCTCCAAACCAACAACAGGAGATCACATGGAAACTAAGGAAATTGGGGAAACCAGGGTCAACAAGGAAATTGGAATAGGGGCAACAACAACAACCAACGCAAATGGGGGAACAACAATCAAAATTGGGGTAATCAAGGAAATCAAGGCAATTGGGGAGGAAATAATCAAGGTAATTAGGGTGGAAACAATCAAAGTAGTTGGGGAGGCAATAACAACAAAGGGGGTTGGAACAACTCTAATCAGGGAAATCGGGGGTCAGGCTTTCAAAGGCCCCTGATGTATCAGCAACCAAACAACCTGCCTCCATATCCATCACAAGATCCTAGTTCTTCTAACTATGAGATGAGGCAGATTGAAAATATGTTCAAGGAAATGATGGAGATAAACACCGACTCTGATGCCCAATTAGCCTCCTAGAACACCTCTATCCACAACTTGGAATTCCAACTTGGCAAAATATCTCAAGCTTTGAATACTTTCCCTAAGGGGGCACTACCAAGTGATACGGTGGTGAACCCGAACGGTGAGAACAATATGGGGCATGCTATGGCAGTGACTACAAGAAGTGGGAGAGGTAGAGTTGATCGTACCTCAAACTCAAGAAAGAATGTGAATGATGATGATGTGTTGGTGCAAGATGATGATGATCCAAGTAATGATTTCAAGCAAATGAGGAGGTGAGGATAGACATTGATGAAAATATGGAGGATACACAATATTATGTGAACCCTGTAGGGAACATGTGATAGACATACCGGATCCGGTAGTGCCCAAATCCAAGGCCTCCTCCACCATATCCTCAAAGGCTTGCAAAGCAAAACAATGAGAATCAATCAAGAAATTCATTGATATGATGAAAAATTTGTCCATAAATGTGCCATTGGTTGAAGCCTTAGAACAAATGTCAGGATATACCAAGTTCATGAAAGGCTTGGTAACAAAGAAGAGATCAATGAACTGTGAAACAATAAAATGACACATCAAGTGAGTGTCATTGTGCATTCCATGGCTCCAAAGTTAGAAGACCCCGCTGCGTTTACAATTCCATGCACTATTGGTAGTGCTGATTTCGCTAAAGCTTTATGTGACTTGGGGGAAAGCATTAACTTGATAACCTATTATATGTTCAAGACATTGGGGATTGGGAACCCAAGACCCTCATCCATGAGGTTGAAAATGGCGGACCGGACAATGAAGAGTCCATTGGGGATAAATGATGATGTGCTAGTTCGGGTCGACAAGTTCATACTTCCCGCAGATTTTCTGATACTCGACTATGAGGTTTACTATGAGGTTCCAATAATTTTGGGGAGACCTTTCCTAGATACAGGGAAGGCCTTAGTTGATGTGGAAGTTGGGGAGCTCACCTTCCGGGTGGGCGATGAAAAAGTTGTGTTCCATGTTTGTAAATCAATGAGGTAGCCCAATAGCATTAAGTGTGTTCGTTCGTGGACCTTGTGATCGAAGTAATTGTTAATGACACAAGTGTTGTGAAAGACCCATTGGAAGATGTGTTATTGAATCATGATGAGGATGAAAAGCAAGGCTTGGTAGACTGTGTAAATGCTTTTCAAGGAATGGGATCATATACATATAGGCGCCGAAAACTTTCCTTGGACCTTGAGAACCGGAAGACTCCACCAACAAAGCCATCAATCGAGGAGCCTACCACATTGAAGTTGAAGCCATTGCCTTCACACCTCAGGTATGAGTTCTTAGGCCCTTGTTCCACTTTACCTGTTATTCTTTCCTCTTGCTTAACTAACGTGCAGGTAGATTCCACTCGTGTGGTGCTCCGAAAGAGGAAGAAGGCAATAGGTTGGACATTGGCAGATATTCGGGGTATAAGCCCCGCCTTTTGCATGCACAAAATCATATTGGAGGAGGATTCCAAACCCTCCGTGGAATGTCAAAGAAGGTTAAATGAGGCCATGCAAGAGGTAGTCAAGAAATAGATCCTCAAGTGGTTGGGTGCAGGGATTGTCTACTCTATTTTTAATAGTTCATGGACTTCACCGGTACAATGTGTCCCAAAGAAGGGGCTTATGAATGTGATTACAAATGAAAAAAATGAATTTAGCCCCACAAGAACTTTCATGGGTTGGAGAGTATGCATTTATTATAAGAAGCTCAACAAAGTTACTCGGAAAGATCATTTTCCACTTCCATTTCTTGATCAGATGTTGGATAGCTACCCAGACGTGCTTATTATTGCTTCTTGGATGGGTATTCTAGATATAACCATATTCTTATTACACCTGAAGACTAAGTGAAGACCACCTTCACTTGTCTTTATGGCACATTCGTATTCTCGCAGATGCCTTTCGGTTTATGTGATACACTGGCTACTTTTCAGCGGTTTACGATGGTAATATTCAGTGACATGGTGGAGGACTTACTCGAGGCTTTCATGGATGATTTCTCTATTGTGGGAGATTCTTTTGAAGAGTATTTGGATAATCTTAATAAGGTATTGGCACATTGTAAAGAGACCAACTTGGCGCTCAATTGGGAGAAGTGTCACTTTATGGTCGAGGAGGGCATTATCCTCAGCCACAAGATCTCCAAGAATGGTACTAAAATTGATAAAGCAATAATAGAAGTGATATCAAAACTCCCTCCTCCTACTTCCATCAAAGGAGTGAGGAACTTTCTAGTTCACGCGGGGTTTTACCGCCGGTTCATCAAGGATTTCTCAAAGGTGGTGAACCCCTTGTGCAAGTTGTTGGAAAAAGATGCCAAATTTGTGTTCAATGATGATTGTATGAAGGAATTTGAGCTACTCAAGTATAGGTTGACTACCGCTACCATAATCACCACACCAAATTGGAGAATACCATTTGAGCTAATGTGCGATGCTAGCGGTATTGGGGCAAAGAATCAAAAATATATTCCATCTGGTGTACTATACTAGTAAGACCATGAACGACGCGCAAGTCAACTATACGGTGACCAAGAAAGAACTCATAGCCATTGTCTTTGCTATGGAAAGTTCTGCCTATACCTCATGGGTACCAAAGTGATTGTGCACACCGATCACTCGGCACTTTGTTACTTGATGAGTAAAAAGGACTCTAAGGCCAGATTGATGTGGTGGGTTCACCTTCTACAAGAATTTGATCTTGAAATCATAGACCGCAAACGGAGTGAGAATCAAGTGGCGAACCACTTGTCCTGATTAGAAGAGGAGGGGAGGCACCATGATGGTCTTGAAATCAACGATTCATTTCTGGATGAACAACTCCTTTCCATATCTTTGACCGGGATGCCTTGGTTTGCCGATTTGGCCAACTATCTTGTGAGTGGAATTGTCCCAGATTAGTTCTCTTCAAACCAAAGAAAGAAGCTCAAACGGGACTGCGTGGATTATTATTGGGACGAGCCATATCTTTTCAAAATTTGCACTGATGGTGTTATTCGGAGATGTGTTCCGTAAGAAGAGCAATTGGGTATTCTTGAAGCTTGCCATTCTTCTCCTACGGTGGTCACCATTGTGGGGTGAGAACTTCTACAAAGGTCCTAAGGTGTGAATTCTATTGGCCTACCTGGTATGAAGACGCTAGCGAGCTCGTTAAGCGTTGTGATGATTGCCAAAGGGCCGGTGGGATCTCCAAGAAAAATGAGATGCCACTCACCACCATCCTCGAGATTGATATTTCGATTTGTGGGGCATCGACTTTATGGGTCCATTTGTGATCTCATGTGGGAACACCTATATTCTCGTTGCGATGGATTACGGTTCGAAATGGGTTTAGGTTATGGATTTACCCAACAATGAAGCATGGAGTGTGGTAGCTTTCTTGAAGAATAACATATTCACAAGGTTTGGTACCCCAAGGGCCATCATTATTGATGGGGGTTCTCATTTTTTCAAAAAATCCTTTGGCACTTTACTCTCCAAGTATAGTGTCAATCATAAGGTGTCAACCCCCTATCACCCCCAGGCAAGTGGACAGGTTGAAGTCTCCAACAGGGAGATCAAGAGTATTCTATCCAAGACTGTCAATGCAAATCGGTTTGATTGGTCAAGGAAACATGACGATGCTCTTTGGGCCTATAGAACAACTTACAAGACTCTAATTGGTATGTCTCTGTATCGGTTGGTGTTTGGGAAAGCATGTCACCTCCCGGTAGAATTAGAGAATAAGGTCATGTGGGCGTTGATGAAATTGAACCTTGAGTGCGATGTAGCTGCCCATCTTTGGGTGGAGCAATTGAATGAACTTGGAGAGTTTCGGTTCCATGCTTACTCAAGTTCATCCTTGTATAAGGACAAGATGAAGTACCTACATGATAAGTATATCTGAAACAAAGAATTCAAAGAAGGTAACCTTGTTCTTTTATTCAACTCTCGGTTATAGATGTTTTCGGGAAATCTTAAATCAAAGTGGAGTGGTCCTTTTGAAGTGGTACATGTGACTCCTTTTGGTGCTCTAGATTTGAAATGTAAGAATGGGGAGATCTTTAGAGTCAATGGGCACCGGGTGAAGCACTACCTTGGTAAGGTTGATGATCGCCACGTTGTGGCATTGATCCATTTCAAATTACTGATGGTAACATACGTAATGACGCGACGTTAAATCGGGCGCTTCTTGGGAGGAAACCCATGTGTTTTTCTTTCTCTTGATTTTTCTTTTTAGATTAGGAATTGTTTTAGACTAACTTGTTGTGAAGTGTATGCAAGAATTAGGTGTACATGGAAGGAATTTGACAAGGAAAAAATTTGGTCAAGTGGTGAAATTGTGCGGACCGTGCCAGAATTATGTAGACCGCACAAGCTCTTCGTAGCCGCACAATTCTGTGTGTGGTCGCACAGCTGGAATAGGGAAAATACATACTCTATGAAGTTTTGCCTAAAAAAATCCCTTAAGTATTCGCGACCGTGATCAATTTTGCGGAACGCACAAATTGTGCGGCCGCAACCATTTTTATGCGGACTGCGCCATTGTATCAGCTGTTGAGTTTAAAAGGGGAAAGAGTGTGGACCGCACCAAAATTGTGCGACTACACTTAGGTAAGCCGGTGGGCTAATAGGGTGAGAGTATAAATAGACCTTTCTAAGACTGTTCACACTTTACACACTCTGACCACTCAAGCTAAAGTAAAGCACAATGCACTTCCTTGTTTTCAATCTCATCTTTTATTCATCAAGTGTTGATTTCCTACTACATTTCACTACTGGTATGTTGATTTCAATGAATTAATTTAATATTTTTCTTCTCTGTTCTCTTTGTTTTAGTTTTCTTTTTTTATCTGGGGTTAGGTATATGCCAAAAATGTCAAATTGATGCTCAATTCTTTCTTAAAAACGCATGGGTAGTGTTTGAATGCATAATGGGGGCTAGGGTTTGTATCTTTTATTGTTTAATTGCAACAAATCATGTCTAATTAATGAAAATCATAGTATTAATCGTACTTCAGTGCCGATCTGATTTGAATTCGTGGCCGCACACATTTTTCTGCGGTCCGAGCTATTGTATGCGGCTACTGTGCGGTTCACGATACCCTAAATGGAAGGCATTTTTGTTTGCTAAGATTGTGCGGTCGCACTAAATTTTGTGCGCTTTGCGGTAGATTTTTGCGGCTGCACTCAAAATTTTGCGGTCCGCATAGTTAAACTTCAGAGACCCAATAAAATGACTATGCGGCCAGATTCAAAAATTTGTTGTCCGCGATTGGTTTTGTGCAGCCGCACTAAAAATTGTGCGGTCCGCGCTGAGGTAACTTTAGAGAACCAGTAGTATGAAACTAGGATCTTCGTGAATGCAGTCAATTGTGTACGGTCCGTGATGGGTATTATGCGGCCGCACTCATTTTTTTGTGGGCCGCGATGGGCAGTCCACGACCGCTCTCACTTTTGTCCGGTCCGCTCTGCCCTATTCTAAGAAGTAGTGACTTTATTTCCAATTATAATTCTATAACACATGAAGAAACCCAATTCTAACTGATTTTCACTACTTGTATGTTGCAGACAATGGTGCGTTCACGTGGTCGAGGTAATATTTCCAAAGGAAGGGAAGAATCCTCCGAGGCTAGGCTAGAAGAAAACCTAACATGCCACTATCATTCCACAAAGTCCTGGGCAAGAAGACTACCCTCAGTAGACCACTTCTGAACTCCTCAGACACCAGTGAATACCTCCCATCCCGCGAAACTTCTGAGGGGGATTCTGTACAACCACAATCGGGACCACAATCACAACAATTCCCTGATAGACTCCATTTAGCCAATGAACCTATCTCCTCCTATAGTTCTTTTGATGGCTCAGAGGGAGGTAGTCACGCCTTTGAACCATCTTCTCCACCTGCTACAACACCTGCCACAATAGCTACCCCAATCAATTTAGATGATGATGATGAGGTCCTGGATGACGGGAGATGGGGTGACACTATTTCGGGAGGCCTAACTATATCAAGGAAGCTGAATGCGTGGGCTGGTAGGATTGTAAGTGAGAAGGCGTATGAAAATTTCGGGAATGGTGGCCCCAAAGATCGCTCACTCTTGAGCGACAATTCATAACCAAAGACCTGAGACAGAACAATCTGAATGTCCTAAAGCAATTTACGTAGAAAAAGGATGGAAATGTTTCATCGGCCGGTTGCAAGATGCGAATGAATACCTCGTCAAGGAATTTTATGCCAATGTTGCACATCAAAAAGGGTACAAAGGTGACGAAGTTTCGGAACTTGAAAATCCGGTTTGATGGCCACACACTGAATTGATATGTAGGGTTTGAGAAGGTTGAGGCAGTTCAATACCAGAAGAAGCTAGCCATGGGTGATGCATTTTGCCCATGGCTAGCTAAGATACTTGCTATTTCGGGGTCAACACTTGAATGGCTCACAACAGGAGTTCTAATTGTCAGAGCCACCCTTAACTTTGAAGCAAAAGGGTGGCAAATGTTCGTGTGCATCCGTCTTGACCCATGCAAGCATGAGAATGTCATTCCACTCCACCGGGCAGTATTTGTAGATTCCATCATGGAAGGCTATCCTATTAATGTGGGGAAAGTTATGTCCTGCAACATCTCCAATGCGATCCAGAAAGAAGAAAGATCTTATCCCTATCCCAACTTCCTCACATAGTATTTTCAAGATCAAGGTATAGAGAAGAGACATTTTGATGTTGAGGTGAAGGGTAAAATGCCTTTGTCATGGTACCACTTCCAGGGAGCGGACAACCCTAAATTCAAAGGTAAAGCCACTACTTCCACTTGCTAGTCTGAAGAGCCAGGGGTAGTGGACATCAGCTCAGTCACTGAGCCCTCCACATCAGCCGGTACTTCTACCGGAGCAGTTACCATGCCTCATCCATCCTCCGGACCATCCCTCTCAGTGCCAGCATTAGTGCTCACATCTTCTACCTACCCCCAGACTGCATTGCGGGTTTCACAGACAATATCCAGTCTCAACAACTGGATGCAAGCAGCTACCACAAAGCTGACTGCCATATCCAGTGTAGTGGCAGCACAGTCGTCAGCCCTATCAGAGCTTTAGGTACCTCCATCAGTAAAGGACTCTTTGAAGAAGATTCTGGACAACCAGAAGAAGATTCTGAACAACCAAAAGAAGATCCAGGAGACTCTTGATACACATGGGAGGATTATCAAGGATTTGGGGAAGCAGTTGAAGAAGATGTAGAAGACTCAGAAATCTAAGGAGTCGGTGAAGAAGTTGAGAAAAGAGGTTGAGAAGATTGCTTTTGCTGGTGGTATTCCACTGGACCTTCTCATGGAGGAGATAGTCCCAACATATCATCCAGCAAGGCCCGAGGCATCAGAGGCACCAATCCGCCAGTCTGAGGAGCTGGCTTCCACTTCACACACTGCTGAGGAGCTGATTCAGATATCCAGTAACCCCGTAGTCCCCCAGTCAAATGATGTAGAGATCCAGTTAAAGGATATGGAGGGTGCTGAGGACCCCATCCTTGTTGAGGACCCGATGCAGACAGAGACCACATAGGGAGTTTTCTCTACTCTCTACCCCTTTTCCCTGATCTTATTTGTTATTGGAATTGAGGACAATGCTCTGTTTCTTTTGGGGGTGGTCCATTTTGTCATATTTGGTATGTAATAACCATTATACTATTTTTATTTATCCTTATTTTCACTTTAGGTATGTATATATTTTTACCATTCGATGTATATATTCATTTCCATTATGTAAATATCCGTTTTACTTCATTTTGTACATATTCAGTTTACTTTCTGTAGTTTACTTCATAACTTCTTTCGTTGTTTTCCCTTAGTAGCATAGCTTTTTATTTTGTTTAGTAGCTTCTTTTTAAGTTGTTAGTTTATTTTTATGTTTTGTGTGAACAATAAGCCTTTGGTTTCTTAATTCCACGGTTCTTTCCGAAGGTGGAAGTTGTGTGAATCGGGTGGCTCATCCCAACGATGGATGGTGTGACAACCTTCTTAAGGGATTGAGTCCGTTTTCTTTATGTTTTTGTATATATAGTAGTAATGAATAAAAGTGTCTCAATCAAGCTTCACTTGGTACTAATACATTTACCTTCGACCTTATGGTTAGAAACAAGTTGATTGGGAAAGAATAGCTCTAGTTGTGACCTTTAGACTCTTGTGTTGACTAAAACAATCATCGGGCGGTTTCTTTGAGCCATTTATGATTTTGAATCTTAGCTATGGTTGTTTTGGGCCCTCAACTATGTTCTCTTTAACAATCCATCAACTTGAGAGGTGAGGTATTGAATTTCATGTCCTACTTTCGTCCCAATAAGTCTAGAACTTGCCCTGAATGTTTGTCTAGGCGAAATACTAAGTGTAGCTTGACTTGAGAAATGATTGTAGGCTCTCTTTGATCCAATTTGAAACTTGAAACCTTTTGTAGTCTACCAATGTGATATCCCTAGTCAACCCCTTTGAGCCGAAGCCCTTTCTCATTCAATAGCCATGTTACAAGCCTTTATCCCTTTTATAATGGCCCTATCTTGGCACCCGATCTTTCCTTAGCATTCTTGATACAATTGGAAAAAACATAAGTCTGTGGGAGAGACGAGGAATGTGAAAGTGATAAAAGTTACAAAGAACAAAAAAAATATTAAAAGAAGGGAAGGCAAAGAAAAGGAAGAAAGGGAAAAAAGAAATATGTCAAAAAGAAAGTGAATAAAGTAGAAAGTTGAATGGATTCAAAGAAAGTAATGATGAAAGGCATGGAGTGATTAGAAAAGGAGAAAAATGATTTTCATGATCAAGAAAGAGTGACATTACGTCTCTCTAGTTCCCCTACGTAAGAAGAAAATGACTCAAAGAGTCAGGAAAGTATGAGCCGAAATGAGAAAATGGAGTGCTTAAGGAAAGATGAAACCATCATATGCCGATAAGT
The DNA here is from genome assembly GCA_005239505.1 of Nicotiana paniculata. NCBI lineage: Eukaryota > Viridiplantae > Streptophyta > Magnoliopsida > Solanales > Solanaceae > Nicotiana > Nicotiana paniculata. The sequence goes on along the minus strand of ML340948.1, from coordinate 2,844 downwards.
CCTTCCTTGATCTAAAAGCCTTCATTATATTCCCACAAAATCCCTATATGATTTCAAGTTGAGTAAGTTTACATTAGTGGTGATTTACAGAAGGGGCAAGCTTATGGTACTTAGAACCGGACTTGTGGCATTCTTTTGAGAGAGATGAGCGTACTTCTTCATAATACTTGTTTTGAGTGTTACATTCTAAAGTGAGATTTGCTCATGGAGAGTAGATGAGGAGGAGTTTGGGTTCCACAACGACCTACGTGATAGAGAGAGCTTCCTTGATGAATTAATTCAACTCTTTATGCTCTGGTGTCATATTAGAACTAGGGTACTCAAAAAGGTCGAAACATGGTGTTGTTGATATTTTATTTGTGTTGAGGGTAATTGTTAGTCCAAATTGATGCATGATTGATTCAACTTAGGCCAGACGAAATATCTTTTTTTCTAGTGGAGGTGGGAATTACCTTATTTGCTTGAGGACAAGAAAAAGCTTAAGTTTGGGGGAATTGATAAGTAGGGATTTTTACCTGTTATTTTCTCTCTTTTACTTGTGTTTTAGGCAAAAAATTCTTGAAGGTATTCCCAGGAACTAATGAAATATGCTTGTGTGATGACCCAAAGGGCCATTTTATGAATTTAGACTCCGTTCGAGACTTATTAACCATAAAAAGATTAATTTTAATTACCTCCATTTTCGTGCACAGTCCGGGCGTGAAACATGAAAGCTTTTATGTGAAAATATAAGAAATAATAATTTTTAGAATTAAAAATTTTGTTTTAGTTGACTTGAGTCAACCTTTTGAGTAAACGGACTCAGATCTATATTTCCATGATCCCGAGAGGTCCGCAGAAAAATATGGGACCCGGGCGTATGCTCGGAAATGAATTCTGAGGTCCCAAGCCTTAGAAATCGATTTTTGAAAGAAATTATTTTGTTGAAATATTTATGACATAAAGAAAAGAATTAATGTTTAAAATCATTGGTATCGGACCCGTATTTTGGTTCCGGATCCCGATATAGATTTGTTATGATATTTAGGCCTTGCCTGTGAAATTTGGTAAAAAACAGAGTTCGTTTGACGTGATTCGGACATTCGGTTGAAAAGTTATGAACTATAAGTGTTGTTAAGGAAAATAATGAGTTTTGAGGTTTAATTCGTTATTTTACATGTTATTTTCATGATTTGATCGCACGAACAAGTCCGTATGATTCTTTTAGACTTGCGTGCATGTTTGATTTTGGTCCCCGAGGGCTCGGGTGAGTTTCAAATAGGTTTGGGTTGTGTTTCTCTCGTTCTTTCTTATGCTTCGACGTCGTTTCTTCAAGCATAAATGATATCATATTAAACAAATGAGCCCCGCTTTTTCTTTTGAATGAAGTATTAGATTCGTATCGTAATTACGGACCCGTAGCAAAAAGACTCATCTAATTTGGACAAATGAGCCCCGCTTTTTCTTTTGAATGAAGTATAAGGGTTTTATAGGAATTTTACTAAGGATGCCAGATTTTTCAGGTTAATTACAAAATTGCCCCTGACGGCGCATTAAAAATTTGCACAAATTGCAAATATTAAAACCAACATATCTCCTTCATTATAAGGCCAAATTGAGTGATTCAAAAGCCTAACTTGACTAGAATTTCACAAGGAATCCACTGGACACATAAAAATTGAGTTTCGGGATCGTTTGGCACAAAAACCGAGGCAGAATAGCTGGCAGAAAAATATATATAAAACGGGCCGACTTCTTCTTCTTCAAATTTTCGAACCCCACAGCCCTAGGAACAAATTTCTTCACCAAATATCATCCCCAAGTCATAGGTAATCAATTATAAACTTTACTCTTTCAATTACCCTTTGTTTTTCATCACTTTTAAATCAAAAACTAAGAATTTTCATAGTAAAAATGGAGGGTTTGGATAGAATTGGAGAATTTTATAAAAATCGAATCTTTACCTCGAATTGAGGTCCGATTTAGAAATTAATTGTATATTTGGGTTCGTGGGTGAATGGGTAAACGTAATTTGGTTCGAACCCCGAGTTTAGACCAAGCGGGCCCGCAGTCGGGTTTTCACTTTTTTTTTAGAAAACTTAGGAAAAATTATATTTTTCAATAAAGTTAGTTCCTTTAGCATTAGTTAATGATATTAAGTTAATTGTGATTAGATTCGAGCAAGTTAGAGGTGAATTCAAAATGAAAAACAATAATTGAGCAATGAGTGGCCTGCGAAATTGAGGTAAGTGTTTGGTCTAACTTTGACTCGAGGGAATAGGAATCCCCACTTATTTGCTATGTGAAATGCATGTGTGTGGTGTATATGTGGGGAGACGAGTATCTATCCACCACCCAATTTGCCTGTTAAGCATGATCCCTTTTTCCGTTCCCAACTTAAGTTATTATTGTCTTAATTGTTCTATGTCCATTATTGTTTCTATGATAACTTGGTCTTGTTATTTTATCGTTAGATATTGTTGTGATTATTTTGAAAAGAGTATTGGTTGTTTTAGCTGGATTCCTTGTGGTACAAAACAGTTGAGCGGGTTGGCATTGTTTTTACAAATTACATATTTGTATATGTTCCTGTTGGTTCCATTGTTGATAATATTGAGGAAGTGATGAGGAATGCAGCTTAACTGTGTTATGATTGTTGAGGTTTACGTGGTTGCTGGGTTTCAATTGATTGTCGTCAATTGTTGTGGCGAGTGTATTAAAAGTGTTGGTTATTTTTTTGTTTTTATCATGGTACATAAAGACTGAGCTGGGTTGACAGCGTTATGGTGTTTACATATATTGTGGTTGGTTTTATTGTGAAATGATATTAGTTAAAGCTTACGAGCTATACGGTTTTCTGTTTGA
>ML340947.1:0-52483 GCA_005239505.1 Nicotiana paniculata | reverse complement strand
GGGTTTGGGGGGTAGGGGGGGGGGTCGTTTAGGTTAAATTAGGAAAGGGGAAATCCGGGCCGTTGATCAAAACTAATCAACGGCCAAGATTAAATCCGCACTGGGCCGGGTAGATTTAGGAATTGGTCTTGGGGGTCTGTTGGGTTGATTTAATAAGGTTGGGGGCTGGATTAATTAGGCTAGAATTTAAATAAAAGTGACTCTTTGTTAAATACCCATCTTAAATTAATTAAAATAATTTCTAAAAATAGCTAATAATTAGAAAAATTAATTTTATGTAGAGACAATAGTTTTAAAAAGTTCATTTAGTATTTACAATATAAATGATTAATTTCTGGTGAAAAAAAGGGTATAAAATTATATGATCGGGCTATAATTGCAAAGTTATTGCACTTATAGCTAAACGGTGCCAGTTTGGCTAATTATGAAATAATTTGGGCTCAATAGGTCCATAAATATAAATAATAAATAAAGAAATGTTTGGAAGTCATTTGTGATGCAATTTTGTGTAATTATTATTGGAAATAAAGTACTGGACAAATTAATAAAAATATAGAAAAATTATAGAAAAATACCAATTGATGCTAATGCATGATTTTGAAAAAATATATGCATTTTGAAATATTTTAGGAAAAATTGGGTATCAACAGCTGCCCCTCTTTACCCGAAAAGGATGAAAGAGTTGTTGGGTAAAGATAGATGGCCAATTTTGACCAAGCAAAACGGTTTGATAGATTTAGGGCCGCGCCCTGGTTTCTGAGCTGCCTACATATCCCTGGTTTTACAGGAATCAGGCCGTATTTAGTTCCGGATTCATCGGCGAAGTATACTGATGAAGTTATCACAAGAACGGACGCAACATCTAGGGATATGAGACTGGACAATTTATGGAATATCGGGTTCGAGACGGTTGGGGGAACTGGAGCGGGATTGCTCTTGCTGGGATAGTCGTTGCTCGCCGGGTTGCCTGCAAATAAAGCAATACAAGCGTATACTATGCATAATTTTGAACATGATGCAGGTTCCCGTTGGACTATGAAAGTGTATTTGAACGGCTAGGGATGACGTCCTTAGACCATGATGTCCCGGGCCATGAATTGTTTGATGAGAGATTCACAGGCCATGAAATGATGTTCTCGGGCTATGAAGATGGTGCCTCCGAACTATGATGCCTTTGAATAATGATATGCAAATTGAGAGAGATCCTCAGGCCATGACATGGTGTCTTCCGGCTATGAGGATGATGCCGTTAGACTATAACGCCTTTGGACAGGTTGGCGATATTTCAGCCCATGATATGAAATAATATAATGCTGACAAGACATAGCTTAGTATTGCAAATTGAAGGGCGGAGCTTAGTCCGAAAGATAAGCAAAGTAGATAATGCTTGAGATACAGCGCTTAGTCTCAGTGAAGAAGTAAATTGGAGGAGGAGCTTACCCTCATGCAGATAGGAAGGCAGAGATAGCCTTATGCAAGGGAAGGCAGAAGATTAGCCTTATGCACATAGGAAGGCAGAAGATTAGCCTTATGCACATAGGAAGGCAGAAGATTAGCCTTATGTAGATAGGAAGGCAGAGATAGCCTTATGCAAGGGAAGGCAGAAGATTAGCCTTATGCACATAGGAAGGCAGAAGATTAGCCTTATGTAGATAGGAAGGCAGAGATAGCCTTATGCAAGGGAAGGCAGAAGATTAGCCTTATGCACATAGGAAGGCAGAAGATTAGCCTTATGTAGATAGGAAGGCAGAGATAGCCTTATGCAAGGGAAGGCAGAAGATTAGCCTTATGCACATAGGAAGGCAGAAGATTAGCCTTATGTAGATAGGAAGGCAGAGATAGCCTTATGCAAGGGAAGGCAGAAGATTAGCCTTATGCACATAGGAAGGCAGAAGATTAGCCTTATGTAGATAGGAAGGCAGAGATAGCCTTATGCAAGGGAAGGCAGAAAATTAGCCTTATGCATATAGGAAGGCAGAGATTAGCCTTATGCAAGGGAAGGCAGAAGATTAGCCTTATGCAGATAGGAAGGCGGAGATAGTCTTATGCAAGGGAAGGCATAAAATTAGCCTTATGCAGATAGGAAAGCAGAGATAACCTTATGCAAGGGAAGGCAGAAGATTAGCCTTATGCGAGGGAAGGAAGAATATTAGCCTTATTCAGATGGAGGTAGAGCTTAACCTCATGTAAATGTGGGACAGAGATTAGTCCCGTGCAAGATGAAGGCAGGGCTTGACCCTATGCAAAGGAACAAATAGCGAATGCTAATAGGATTTCTTAGCTAGTAATAGGTTGTGGTATTGCGATTGTTTCGAAAATTGTGACTATGGAGCATGTTCGTTCTTTTGTGCTGATAATAAACCTTGCATTTGTGACTGTGTTGAAGTTCGTGACTTTGAAACTTGTTTGTTCTTTATTCCTGCATCCAAAGAAAAATTGTGAGTTCTGTAGATGGGGAAGGTTGGTTCGTATCCTTGCTGGCTTTGCTTGCTTGATTCTACTTGGTCTGATGATCCTGCTTATGTCATCGGGGTAGCATTTGCTAAACAGAGCTATATTTTGAAAACGTGTATGACTTTATAAGGACATAGTAAAATATATTTTGAGGAATTTAGATGAACCGACAACCGTGACATGGTTCAATACATTGCAACCACTCATGCTATGGAATTTTGAGGGTCCTCCTCAAAATTCTGCCCCAGTTAGATGTTTGATGATTATGACCGTTGTTCATGTTGCGATCGACTGAACCTGCTTCAGAATTTTGAGGGTCCTTCTGCAAATTCTGCCCCAGTTTCCAATTGCGGGGGGAAATGAGATTTTTATTGAATTATGAATGAACCCATAGGACTGCCTACGTATCCCCTCTTAAACGGAAATCAGGTCGGGCGTAGTTCAGTTACATCCTTGAAGAAAAGCATAGAGAGTTACAGATAATATCGTTTGACTTTATCTGAATTGATTGGCTTTGGCCAAACTTCTCCGTCCATTTCTGCAAGTATGAGAGCTCCTCCTTTCAATACTCGGTGAACCATATACGGACCTTGCCAGTTGGGAGAAAATTTCCCTTTGGCTTCTTCTTGATGTGGAAAGATCTTCTTTGACACCGGTTGCCCGGTGTGAACTGTATTGGCTTGACTCTCTTGTTGAAGGTTCTTGACATTCTATTCTGATAAAGTTGACCATGACATATTGCATTCATCCTTTTCCCATCTATGAGGGCCAACTGCTCGTAGCGGGCTTTTATCCATTCTGCGTCGCTGAGCTCAGCTTCTTGTATGATAGGAAGGGATCTCCACTTTGGTAGGAATAACAACTTCCGTACCATAAACCAGTAAATAAGGAGTTGCCCCGGTTGATGTGCGGACTGTGGTGCGGTATCCAAGTAAGGCTAATGATAACTTTTCATGCCACTGTTTCTGCTTTTCTGTCATCTTTCTCAATATCTTCTTGATGTTCTTGTTGGCGGCTTCCACAACTCCATTCATCTGTGGTCTATAGGCTGTGGAATTCTTGTGCTTAATTTTGAAAGTTTTGCATATGGCTTTCTTCAGATCACTATTGAGATTGGAGGCGTTGTCGGTGATGATTGACTTCGTAACCCCAAACCGACAAATGATACGGTCACTGACAAAGTCTGCCATGACTTTCTTAGTCACTGCTTTGTATGATGCCGCTTTGACCCATTTTGTGAAGTAATCAATAGCTACTAGGATGAACCTGTGTCCATTTAAGGCTGGGGGCTCGATTGGTCCAATAACGTCCATTCCCCAGGCAACGAACGACCAAGGTGAGCTTGTTGCATTGAGCTAATTTGGGAGTACCTTTATCATATCTGCATGTACCTGACATTGATAGCATTTCCGGACATATTGGATGCAGTCTGTTTCCATGGTTATCCACAAGTAACCGACTCTGAGTATTTTCTTTGCTAAGACAAAACCATTCATGTGTGGGCCGTAGGTTTCAGCATGTATCTCTTCAAGTAGTCCGGAAGCTTCCTTTGCATCGACACATCTCAATAATCCCAAGTCGGGAGTTCTGCTATATAGGTTTCCTCTACTGGGAAAGAAATTGTTGGACAATCTCTGGAGCGTGCGTTTCTGAATGTGATTTGCAAGCTCTGGGTACTCTCCCTTTAACAAGTATTCCCTGATGTCGTGGAATCATGGTCTTCCGTCTGCTTCTTCTTCAACATGGGCACAATATGCTGGCTGGTTATGGATCTTCACTAGAATAGGATCAATGAAGTTCTTATATGGGTGTTGTATCATGGATGATAGAGTGGCCAATGCATCGGCAAACTCGTTCTGAACTTTGGGGACGTGCCAAAATTCTGTCTTTGTGAACCTTTTCCTCAATTACTACACATGGTGCAAATATGACAATATCTTGGAATTATTGGTAGCCCATTCTCCTTGTACTTGGTGTATTAGAAGATCTGAGTCACCAATTACTAGCAACTCCTGGATATTGATGTCAATGGACATATTGAGCCCTAAGATGCAGGACTCATATTCTGCCATATTGTTGGTGCAGGGAAATTTGAGTTTGGCAGATACCGGGTAATGTTGACCTATTTTCGATATCAGGACAACTCCAATGCCGACTCCTTTGAAATTGGCTACTACGTCGAAGAACATTCTCTACCCGTCATAGGATTCTGCAATGTCTTCCCCTATGAATGACACTTCTTCATCGGAAAAATACGTTTTTAGGGGTTCGTATTCTCCTCCCTTGGGATTCTCGGCAAGATGATATGCCAGTGCTTGCCCCTTCATCGCTTTCTGAGTCACATAGACAATGTCGAACTCACTTAGCAAGATTTTCCATTTGGATAGTTTGCCAGTGGGCATGGGCTTCTGAAAGATATATTTCAAGGGATCCATCCTTGATATGAGATACGTTGTGTAGGCACAGAAGTAATGCCTCAGCTTCTGGGCTACCCAGGTTATAGCACAGGAGGTACGTTCCAGTAGAGAATACCGTGCCTCATATGAAGTTAGATTCTTACTCAAATAATAAATAGCTTGTTCCTTTCTTCATGTCTCATCGTGCTGCCCCAGAACGCAGCCAAAAGCTCCATCTAATACCGCCAGGTAGAGTAGCAAGGGTCTACCTGGATCTGGCGGGACCAAATTGGTGGCGTTGACAAGTATTCCTTGATTTTGTCGAAAGCTTTCTGACAATCCTCGGTCCATTGGGCCGCATCATCTTTCTTCAGCATCTTGAAGATTGGTTCACATATAACTATGGACTAGGCTATGAACCGGCTGATGTAGTTAAGGCGTCCCAGGAAACGCATCACATCTTTCTTGTTCTTTGGCGGTGGCAATTTATTGGATGGCTTCGACCTTTGATGGATCCAATTCTATTCCTCGGCGGCTGACGATGAACCCAAGAAATTTCCTAGGAGGAACCCCGAACGCATACTTCGCGGGTTTAATTTCAAGTTGTACTTTTGCAGCCTGTTGAAGAACTTTCTCAAATCTGCTGTATGGTTGATGGCTCTTTTGGACTTGATGATGACGTCATCCACATACACCTCAATTTCTTTATGTATCATATCATGGAAGATAGTGGTCATATCTCTCATATAGGTGGCCCCTGCATTCTTTAGGCCGAACGACATCATCTTATAACAGTAAACTCCCCACGGCGTAATGAAAGCTGTTTTCTCAGCGTCTTCCTCGTCCATCCAAATCTGGTGGTAACCAGCAAATCAATCCACGAACGATTGGAGTTCATGCTTCGCACAATTGTCAATCAAGATATGTATGTTCGGGAGAGGGAAATCATCCTTCGGACTGGCTCGGTTGAGATCCCAGTAGTCGACACAAACCCTGGCATTTCCATATTTCTTGGGCAATGGCACGATGTTGGATAACCATGTCGGATATTCAACTACCCTGAGAACCTTGGCGTTTATTTGCTTGGTAACTTCCTCTTTGATTTTCAGACTCATATCAGGCTTGAATTTCTGAGCTTCTGCTTTACCGGCGGGCATATTGGATTGTTTGGTAACTTGTGAGACACAATGGATGTACTTAGACCAGTCGTCATCATACGACCATGCAAATATGTCTTCATACTCTTTCAATAATCGTGTGTATTCCACTTTCTCTGATGGAGATAGATGAATGCCGATGCGAGTTTCCTTGACAGTTTCTGAATCTCCCAGGTTGACTATCTTGGTTCCGTCTAGATTGGACTTAGGTCTATTTTCAAAATCCTCAACTTCTCTGATATTTTCATCGGGTATGGTATCTTCTTCTTCTGAATCACTGTCCTTTTGTTGCGTTGTCTCATTGTATGTCACTGTCATTTTTTCATCAAGACAGGAAATAGTAACGTTGTAAGATAAAATAATGAGACAAAATGATAGTAAATGAATACAGATTAGTTGAAACATAAAAGTTATTTTTGAATGTTTTGGAACATTGGAGATTTTATTGGAAAATGCAAAAAATGGAAATGCGGAAAAGGAAATCATTAGCAAAATGAAATAAACAATGCTTGTTCAGCCTTGCTACCCCGGGACTCGTCGGGCCTTGGATGGTCTGACAGTCCAATTCTTGAGAAACAATCCATTGCACACAGCTTGGATGGTAGGGCCTTCCTCCTCCTCATCCTCCTCAACAATAACACAACTGTCCATGTCACCATCTTCCAGGAATAGATCTTTCAAAGCTGCTAAAGTTTCTTCTTCTCTGACCCCCATATGATATCAGCTTGCAGGAAAGTCTGCTCCAAATGTGGTATAGTCTATTTTAATGGATAGTAGTGACCGTGCCATGGTGGCGACCAGTCTTCGTACTCCTGCCAAGTGTATTTATATTCCATCCCAAAAGTGGTGCCATGGTGCTTCAACTGTATTGGGTTGGGAATCCCCTGAAGATTTTTCCCGAGTCCTCTACCAGGCTCGTATCCATCCAGTTCAGTATGCTTTCGATCTTACTGTCCCACCATTTTTCTTTATCCACTGCATTGACCCGTTCAATATGGTGGTAGGTTTCTCCACCCAGCCTTCTTCTACCCTCAATCACCGGGATGGTCTGGCAACTATAGATAGGGTTGCTTCCATCTCCGTGGATGATTACTTTCTGGTGGTTCCATTCAGATTTCACTACCTGATGCAATGTTGATTCCACATCCCCAGCGGTATGTATCCATGGGCATCCCAACAACAGATTATAGGATGCCGATATGTCTATGACCTGAAATTTAATTTCGAACCATATAGGTCCCATCTGCATACAAATACTAATTTGCCGATGGTAGACCTCTGAGAACCTTCAAAAGCCTTTACATTCATAGATCCTTCTTTGATCTCGTGCAATCCCTTGCCCAATTTCTTGAGTGTTGTCAACGGACAAATATTGAGGCTGGATCCCCCGTCGATCAAAATCCTGGTGATGAAGTAGTCCTCACATTGCACAGTGATGTGTAGTGCTTTGTTATGACTTAGCCCTTCAGGCGGTCACTTAAAATGGAATGGGGCCTTAGTAGGAGACATAACTTCAACCTCGAATGACAAATGTGTGTTCAGAGGTGGTGCCGTTTCAAGCTTGAATGGGAGTGACACAGTTACTTCGACATCTCCGGATGGCTGAATCTGGACTATGATGGGATTAAGAGTGACTGCTGGCTTCTTTGGGTCATCCACTTCTATAATTAACCCGATCGACCCCTCTGAGTATCAATATTCTTCTATCTCTATCATATTGACACCCCTATGGTCTGGAAGCGGATTGCTACGAACATTGGGAGTTCATAGACTGGATCTTATCCTTCAATGAGCGACATTCATCAATTGTATTCCCCTTCATGTTGGAATGGTATGCACATGTCTTGTTTGGATTGACCCATTGGGATGGATTTTCAGGGGTTATAGCAGGGATAAGAGTGACATAACCAACAGCTTTTAATATTTCATACAGTTGGTCGATAGTTTCAGCAATAACAGTGTATTGTTAGGAGGTCTGCAATCAAAGTTAGGTCGAGGTCTCGGGAAATTTTGGCGAGCAGAGAGTGACTGGAAGTGAGATGGATGAGAGTTGTAGGTATGATAAACATGATCTGGTTGGGAATATCTTGGGGAAGTAGGCTGATATGTAGACGGTGGAGATGGCTGATATGTTGATAGAGCTGTTGACTGATAGGTGGGCGAGGGTGCTTGATAGGTGAATGGGGAAGTTCTGTATACCAACGGGGATTTGGGTCCCTGTGCAACTATTACCGTTCCTGCATCTTTCTTCTTGGATATACCATCCGACTGCAAGGCTTTGTTGGTGGCCTGTAGGGCCTCAAAGTTAGTGACCATTCCACTCTTGATACCTTCTTCAATTCTCTCACCCAACTTGATGATGTTAGAGAATTTGTGGTTTTCAATCACCATTAACCTCTCATAATACTGTGGGTCTTATGCCCGCACGAAGAATTTGTTCATTTGCTCTTCCTCTAGGGAAGGCCTGACCTTGGTTGCTTCAGATCTCCAGCGACGGCATAATCGCGAAAAGTTTTGGTGGGCTTCTTTTTAAGGTTCTGGATGTAGAACACGTCTGGTGCATTCTCCGTATTGAACCTGAATCGGTCCATGAAGTCTGACGCCATACTTACTCAGTCGGACCACTTCTCAGGGTTTTGGATGATGTACCAAGATAAAGCATTTCCTGTGAGGCTCCTCACGAACAATTTCATGCGAATATTCTCGTCTCTTCCTACTCCAACCAATTTATCACAATAGGTCCTCAGATGGACCCTGGGATCACGTGTACCATCGAACATTTTGAACTTAGGAGGTTTGTAACCCTCTGGTAGTTCAACATCGGGCTGTATGCAGAGATCTTTGTAGTTCAACCCTTCGACTCCCTTGCTTCCTTCAACGCCCTGAACTCGACTAGTCAGCTTCTTGAGTTCCTCGGCCAAATTCTTAATGAGCATATCCTTCTTACAGGATTCAGGTGTGTAAGCAATGTGTTGGGTGGAGTGAGGTAGAGTCTCCACGTATATGGGGTTGTTCTGATGGCCTGGTGTTTGAGCATAGAGGTGGTCACTTGTGGAGTCTTGTGGTTCAGGGATAATTAGCGGGGTATTTGTTGGAGTGTGGAAAGTGTTGTGCTGGTGCTGTGGTGGGATAATTTGTTTTTTTTCAGTGGAGTTGTGTGATGATGAGTTATGGGAGGGTTTTGTTTGTTTGGGGTGTTCTGAGGAGGTATGGGATTTTGAATGACATCTGGGACACTGAGTGAGAAGGATAAATTTGCCAAGTTCCGAACATGCTTAAGCTCCCCTTGGAGTTTCAACAACCTTTGCTCGAGTTGTGACATAGCATCATTGTGAACCTGAGTACCTTGATTGTCAAGAGCTTATGTTCGTTCCACTGGCGTTATGTTTTCTTGTCTGATGTTACCCAAATATTCCATTTTGCCTTTGCCTTTGCCTTTAGGTGGACTAGGAGGAGGAGGAGGTGGAGGGCCCTTGGATCTTATGTGATATGATAATGATGCCAGAATGAACGAACCAACCTTTGGGGAGGGGAATAATCAAAAGAAACAAAAAAATAAAAGGTAGCTAGGTCAGTGAGGATCATGAGAAAATATCGCGGTATTTAAACACATAGTTCAGGAATAAAAGCGTGTCCTAATTTGGGAGCCTCATTGTGCCATAGGTAGGCCTAGAGACAAGTTGATTTTGGAGAACTTAGATTCAAAAATGCCTCATTTCATTAATGTAAATAGACGAGTCCAAAACGACACTAAAATAATGAGCAGGAAATAAAGTCACTAATGACACTTGGCCTTATTACATTGTTTAAAGAAATGAAAAGGAAACCCAGACTACTTAGTCCCCGAAGGACCTTCCTTAGGCTTGGTCTTCTTGGTTCTGTCAATCAGGTTCCCTAGGTCGTGCGTGCCCAACAACAGTATAGGTGGTATTCTTTGGACCATGCCGAACCTGGGGACTGCATGCCTCATTTTCTACAAAATAGATAAGGTTAGACCCTTATCCCTGCCAGACTCGACTATTTATACACTTATGATTAGAAGTCATGCATTTAGTTCTCCAAATAAATGCACAAAACGTGACTGCGTCCATTGGGATTATGAAAAACCCGGTGGACTTTTGGATAAGGCTGCCTAAAGGGTTATCGTGCGGACGATACGTTAACCCGACTAGGTTTGACCATGATGCATGCACAATATAACAGAGTAAGATTTCTATGGGGTTTTATACTAGTACCCTCAAGCGGACAACTTGAGGGGGAAAGACACGAAACCGTCGACTGCACCGCTGATCGACTAGGTTTACTACAAATAAGCCTTTCCGAATTTAGGGTTTATGTAAAATGGAAGGCCGCAAACACTCATCAAGCATTGCTATAGGATTTGTATAGGCACGAGTGGAATATGATGTTGAGCATGATTTATGCAATAATAAATGAGCAATAAAAGCATGTTGTCATGTATTTGCACGTTATGAAAACGGTAACTACAATAGTTATAATTGAAAAAGCAGTTAGAAAGAAAAAAACAAAAAAAAACATGTCAGTTTTGATTCTGAAAGGAATAAATACTTGAAAGAGATAAACAATTAATGGCACATAAAGGGGGGGGGGGAAGGAAATGTCGCAAGTATTAATAAAGTAAACACAATTTCACAAAGCAATTTGGAGAATGGTAAAATCCTAGGATCATCCCCAACAGAGTCACCATGCTGTCGCGCCCCCTCTTTCCTCCCCTTTCGGATCGGTCAGGGTATTCGACATTATTGGGACAACTCGTTTCCTTTTGGGAAAGGGATAAGGAATTGAAGAGTCTCCACCTAACGAGTTAAGGTGCGTTAGGGAACCTACTAAAGGTTATTTACAAACACAGATAAGATAACCAGAGATAGGTTAAGGGCTTGAAATTTACTTCAAGGGGAAGGTGTTAGGCACCCCTCANGGAGGGGGGGGGGGTTCCTAGGTATTTATCCTATAGGATCACATCAGTACAATGCCCGGTAATCACTCCTTAGAAGAGGGGCTACACGTGGCATTAGCGCACCGGATATCATATCCATGTCTACCCTTCCCACCCCTTAGTGGTTATTAAGCGAGTTTATTTAAAGACCTCTAGGCGTGCTGTTATCCATCCCTTCTTAGTGGTCCTGAAGGAGGTTAGGACCTTTACCTATAGACTGTTCTAGACAGACCCCTAAGCTTTAAAAGGAGAAAATACTAGGCGACAGGCAAGAACAAATAGGACTTTAGCAGATAAAAATAGGAAAGAAGCAATTAAGAGGCTCGTGTATACCTCCACAAATATTGCATGTAAACAACACGTCTCAAACACAAACAAGGGCAGTATTATTAAGCAGGATCTTAAAACATGATGTCTAAGTGAATATCAAAACACAGAAGATATGTAGTTTCAATTTTTTAAACCCAGAAGTAGGGGCCCTAATCAGTTTGCCTACTGATTTTAAGCCTGTTAACCATTAGGCAGTAAACACAAAAAAGGAAACAATTTTCCAGTTTTAGAAAAAAAGGGTTGGTTACCTAAGGCTTGCCTAGGCGTGGGGGAATGCACAATAATTACCAAAATTATAAAAGCAGTTTAGAAGTTGTATTACCTAAAGCCTGTTGTTCTAAGTGTTGCAAAGACACATGGGTTTTTACCAATTTATCTAACACAGGATAATCATATGTGAGACTGTCTTATGCCCTTTTTCATGCATCAGTAGCTTAGCGAGGTGTGACTTAGTGAGATCCAAAAATAGGGTATCTAGTATGAACATGATAAGATGAAGAAGGATTTATATGCAAAATTCATAAAAAAACATGATTTCAAGATGCACAGAAAGTTACAACATGATTTCAGAATATGCAGTAGCAACAATTTTCATGTTAATGTTGTTATTTAGCCTAGAAGCAGGATTTCTAAGTGATGAAAATAATGTCAAATGAGATGCTGAAAAAAGGAACCTAAGAGCATGATATCTAATGCATGACATGCTTAGAATGTATCGGCCCTAAACATGGATTCTAATGCGCACGTAGGAAATGTAAACCTAAGTCATGGTTTCTACCCCCATGCATATTGACAACAGACATAGCTACCCTCCCTTTTTCAGTATCCATCCCTAATATTTGTTTACAACAATTATTACAAACCAATATTGAATGAATTACATAAATCTATAAGAGAAAATAAGAAGTTACACTATAGGGAGCCTAAAAACAGGCCCAAATTATCTTAACCTCAAATGCACAAATGTTTCATGGCCTTTCTCATATCCGGGTGCGTCAGAGTTCCCTAAAGACCTCAAGGGATCCTGGGCAGTGCTCACACCCAGACTTCACAACCATAATTGAGTAAGTGCAGTGTGGAAGTGCCAACCCTAATGCATCAGAGTTCAGAGGGATCTCATAGGGATCCTAAGCAGTCACGCATCAGAGGGGCAGAACTTAAGGACCTAGGAGTAGACTGAGAGTGCTTGACATAGTTTTGAAAAGGTTTTAGTGAGGAAACAGTGTTAAAAGGGACTTGCTTGAAACCGTTTTGTGAAATAAAAGAGGGAGTAATTCAGTAAAACAACTTTTGAAAAGAGAGGGAGATATATAATTGAACAACAGCAGATCAAACATAGAACAAAAATCAAACTTAGCAATACTTAAAGAACACATAACCAAAATAGGAAGAACAAACCTACACAGGGGTGACCGGTATTAGGGACACATAGAGCACATGTAGTGCACGCATAGTTACAAGAGCATGAAAATTCTTATAGGGGTTTAGGGAACCAGGGGATTAGCTAGTGGTATCAGCATATCATGAGTATCAGAACCAACATAGGATCAGACAACTTAGGATAGCCAACTACTTTGCACAAAAGGTTCATGTTAGAAATCAGGGAATACATAAGTAAGGCAGAGTCACATTGAAGTATACTACAAAAGGGGGTTCCACGAGCAGGTTGGTCCTAAGAGAGTTGGACATATTCAGAAGCATGCTAATAAAATAGTAAACTAGACATATTAGTTGCAGGTTGAACAACAAAAACACAGATAGAACCATATTAGAAACATGATAAACTAAAGCAGTAAAAGAAGCATATTGGTTTGGGACTTGAATTGAAAATCAGAGCATACCAGTAAAGGGACAGTAAACACAAAGGTGAAGGGACAAGGGAGCATAATAGTCAGCCTTGGCTTGAAGCCGGCTAACTCAGAAAAATAGTAAGTGACAGAGAAGGAGAGAAGAAAGCTTTGAGTCTGAGAGATAGAGTTTGAACTAAGTGTGTTCGTGTGTGTTGAGTTCAGTGTGTGAGTATGTATCCGTGCATTGTGTTGGTGAGTGTGTACATATATATAGTAGTTTGAAACTAGGTAAAATAAGGTAAGAAACACAATTAGGCAGTAAGTTATGAAGCTCAGAACCAATTAGAGCAACGATCAGCCCAACTACTCCCTTAATTAAGGGAATCATTTCAAATGGTAAAAGACAGGAAACAAGTAAGGAAAGGGATTATGTATGACTGGCGCATAAATGAGAAAATAATTTCAACCAGTGCAAGTAATTAGGCTAGGTGCAGAAAGGTCTAATTAAGGAAACAATCAGTAAGAACCAAATAATAATAGTCAATCATATAATAAGGTAAGAAAATAGTTTACAGGTTGGAAATCAGTAAGGACATCATCACAGGAAATCAGTAAAAGGTGTTAATCAAAGAAAATTAGGAATTCAAATAGGAACAATGCTGTTTAAGGGGAGAGTTAGCATAAAATTTTATGAACAAACGGAATAAAAACATAGTAGGCAAGAAGAAGCAAAAAATCAGAAACCCTAATGGACACAGTGGTACAAATCACGTAGAATAAGGGATTCAACCAGAAAACAATAATGACTAGAGGAATTAGTAGAACAAACGTAATATAAGCGGAAGAAGCAAGAATCAGAAACCCTAATAAACATAATAGGGTAGAAATCACAAAATACTCTGATTAATCAAAGCAGATTCATGAGAATCAAACATGCAGACAAGTTGAGAGAACAAACAGTAAAGACGAACTCAAAACCCAAAGATTAAACCAAAAAAATTGGGATTTTCAACAAAACGAGTTAGGTAAAGGGAGAACCCAAAATAAAATCGTTTAAACACAATAAAAATCATAGAATAACACCTTAAGAATCAGAGAAAACCATTTTGAAAAGGAAGCTCAGAAACCCTAGTTATGAAGATGAAGAGATGCTTCGAAAAACAGAAAGTTGTTTTTTATAGAAAATAGTAAAATAACTCGGAATACTCTTAGATCTATTACAGATCTAATGAGTAAGAGATGAAATTAGGGTTTTGAGAGGAATAACCCAAAGATGGGGAGAGACCGACTTAGAAACCATAGGTCTAGCAAGAGAATAGATCAATCTTACTCGGAAGGGCCATGGTGGCCTGAGAATGGTGAGCTCGGACCCGGGGAGGGTGAATGAACAACTAACTGGTCCCTTGAGGACCTCAGGGATGCAAGAATCAGGCCATGGAGAGGAGCCATAGAGGCTAGCAGTGGTGGTGGAACTACCATTGTTACTGGCGAACCAGAAATGGCGAGGGGATTAGGGTTTGGGTAGAGGGAATCTTGAGAGAGAAGGAGAGGGGTGTCGACAGAGAGAATGAGAGTGAAATGAGGGGTTTGGGGAGGGGGTCGTTTAGGTTAAATAAGGAAAGGGGAAATCCAGGCCGTTGATCAAAACTGATCAACGACCAAGATTAAACCGCACTAGGCCGGGTAGATTTAGGAATTGGGCTTGGGGTCTGTTGG
Organism: Nicotiana paniculata; assembly: GCA_005239505.1. Classification (NCBI taxonomy): domain Eukaryota; kingdom Viridiplantae; phylum Streptophyta; class Magnoliopsida; order Solanales; family Solanaceae; genus Nicotiana; species Nicotiana paniculata. Next base: position 37,683 of record ML340947.1, on the reverse strand, counting down.
GTTGATTTTATAAGGTTTGGGGGCTGGTTTAATTAGGCTAGAATTTAAATAAAAGTGGCTCTTTGTTAAATGCCCATTTTAAATTAATTAAAATAATTTGTAAAAATAGCTAATAATTTTAAAAATGAATTTTATGCATAGAAAATAGTTTTAAAAAGTTTATTTAGTATTTACAATATAAATGATTAATTTCTGGTGAAAAAATGGTACAAAATTATATGATTGAGCTATAATTGCAAAGTTATTGCAATTATAGCCAAAAGGTGCCAGTTTGGCTAGTTATGAAATAATTTGGGCTCAATATATCCATAAATATAAATAATAAATCAAGAAATGTTTAGAAGTCGTTTGTGATGCAATTTTGTAAATATTTATTGGAAATAAAATACTCGACAAATTAATAAAAACGTAGAAAAATTATGAAAAAACACCAATTGATGCTAATGCATGATTTTGAAAACATATATGCATTTTGAAATATTTTAGGAAAAATTGGGTTTCAACAGCCCTACACCACAGGCAAACGTTGCCGAAGATCCACTTGTGGCGGTGATAACAGACATTAACATGGTATAAATGGTGATGTATGGTTGGCTGATTATGATAGAGATTGGTTTAAAGTGTATACTCCATTTGAGGAGCCCAAAACCATAATGCTTGGTGATTCTCACACAACCCAGGGCTTGGAAAGGGAGAGGTCGAGTTGAAGTTTACTTCAGGAAGAGTATTAACGTTGAAAGACGTACTTTATACTCCTTCAATGAGAAAAAATTTGATGTCTAGTTTTCTTCTTAACAAGGCAGGCTTCAAACAAATTATTGAGAGTGATCAATATATAATAGTGAAAAAGGGTATTTTTGTGTGTAAGGGGTATGCATGTGATGGGATGTTCAAGTTGAATGTTGAGATGAATAAAACTTCTTCTAGTTCTGTTTATATGCTTTCTTCTATTAATTTTTGGCATGCTCGTTTGTCATATTAATAATAGTTATGTGAGAATCATGAGTAGTTTAGGATTAATCCCAATGATTAAAAAGAATTTTGAAAAATGTGAGGCTTGTAGTAAAGCCAAAATAACTAAAAGGCCTCCTTTTCAAGTTGAAATAAAATCTGATTGTTAGAATTAATTCACACTGATATTTGTGAACTTGGAGGAATTTTAACCCGTGGAGGAAATAGATATTTTATCACTTTTATTGATGATTTCTCTAAATACACATATGTTTACTTGATGAAAAATAAAAGTGATGCGTTCAAAAATTTCAAAAATTATCTCCATGAGGTTGAAAATCAATTCGGTAGAAAAATAAAAAGACTTAGAAGTGATAGAGGCCGTGAATATGAGTATAATGAATTTAATTCTTTGGTGATATCATTGGGAATAATTCATGAAACTACTCCACCTTATTCTCCTGCATCAAATGGTGTTGCTGAAAGAAAAAATAGAACTTTGGTAGAGTTTACTGACGCCATGCTTATTGAGTCAAATGTACCTTTAAATTTGTGGGGTGAAGCTATTTTGACTGCATGTTATGTGTTGAATAGGGTGTCTCATAAGAAAACAAAGTTGACACCATTTGAGTTGTGGAAAAACTACAAGCCAAATTTGGGTAATCTGAAAATTTGGGGTTGTTTAGCCTATGTTAGGCTAACCGATCCTTAAATTACAAAATTAGGTAAAAAAGTTACCACTTGTGCTATTCTTGGTTATGATTCTAATAGTACAGCCTATATATTTTTAAATCTTGAAGAGAATATAATTATAGAATCATATTGTCACGACCCCAAATCCAGGCCAGTCGTGATGGCGCCTATCATGGAACTAGGCTAGCCAAAACCCAAACTCGAATCATAATAAGCTCCTATTTACATCTTTACTATACCGATTACCCATAAAGATTTCCTTTAAACATTTATAACACAGTTAAATCTATACTGAACATTAAATACAACCCCTGAGAACCCGGACTCACTGGTTATGAGCATCTACATAAAATATACAACTCAACGAAAATAAATTCTATAATATTAAGCAGGAGAGGGAGCAGGACTACGGACGCAAGAAGCTACCTCGCAAACCTCCGAGAATCTCTAGAACAGATAGACAACTCACCCTGCCCTAACAGCTGAATCTGCACACAAGGTGCAAGAGTAATGTGACTATGCCAACTCAATAGTATTGAAAATAAATTAGTCTAAGGGGAAAGGCAACACATAAAATCAATGCCATCAAATCACAATATAACCAACCTTACTTTCCAATACTGTAAACATAGATATACGAAATCATCTTGCCTTAAAACCAACTTCAGAAAAATCCTTTGAAAAATGCATATTCTTAACAACTTCGAACTGAAAGATTTAGTATGAAAATGAAATGAATCATATAGAGGCCCCTCGGGCAAAACATATTTCATAAGTTCAGAATGAAAGTAGTAAAATCATCAGTAGCCCCTCAGGCAAAACATGTATCATAATCAGCCCCTCGGGCATGCCTCACAGTCACTCAGCACCTCGCAATCACTCAGCACCTCACAGTCACTCATGCCTCCCAATCACTCATCACTCGGCACTCGGTGCGCTCACTAGGGATGTGTTAAAACTCAGGAGGGGCTCCTTCAGCCCAAGCACTAATATCACTCAGCACCTCACCATCACTCAGACCCTCGGCCTCACTCAGCAGAACCACTCAAAAGGCCCCTCGAGCGAATCAGTAAAACATGGTACTCGGCCCAAAACATCATTTTAAATCTCAAAGTAGTGTAAATCAGGCTGAGTTTCGAAAAATAGTATGCACAATGTGGCTAAATGAAATTACCAACAAATAGTGAGGTAAAACAGTAGTAAAAAGCCCCCAAGGGGTCTAAACAGATCGGCACGAGGCCCAAACACGGCTTATAGCCCAAATATTTCAACAAATCTTTAGAAAATAGTTTAACATAAGGTTTTGAGTAAAATAAGCAACTCATTAGTTGCCGCGGAGAGGACCTAGTCCAATCCAAAAATCAGTACACCCCACATAATCGTCATCCAACATGTGCGCCATTCTAAAATTAGTGAGAATGTTTGAAGACATTGCACTTGAATTCCATGAAAATGTAGTACTGATGGCACATGTACCAGAAAAACCATAATAATTCTTGTGGAAAATCCTTCGCTTGAGCTATGAATATATGGCAGAAAGGATATTCTGGATTGACCCCATATGGTTTGAGAATTGATCCACACCCTCAGGACAAGATTTATAACCATTACTTACCTCTACCGGGCCACAACACTAGTCACCTATTCTCTTTCTCTCAAATTGGCTCCCGACTGCTCCCAATCTAGCCAAAATCAGGTTAACATCATCAACATATACCAAGGGAACACAACCCAATCAAAAGCTATCAAATTATACAAGAATCTCGAAATTTAGCCAAACCCGAGCCCCGGGCCCACGTCTCAAAATTCGATAAAATTTTCATCATTAGAATCCTCATTCCCTTACAAGTCTACCCCATACCAAATCTACCAAAATCCGACCTCAATTGCCCACACAAAGCACCAAAAGAATTTTCCAAATTTTCCTCCCATTTTCCCCACTTTTCTACTTTAATTCCTCAAATTGCATGGTGAAAATCAAGACAAATTCATGAAATTGAACCAAAGATGGTTGAAGAACACTTACCACAAGAACCACTGAAAAGCTCGTCCAAAATGTCCTTCCCCCGAGCTCTCTAATGGAAAAACAAGTTATGGCCAAGAACCCCCGAAAAAGAACTTAGAACTGACTACCCAGGCCTTTTCTTCACTGCGAACGCAGAAGCTCCCACACGATCGCAAAGAACAAATCTGCTGCCCCATCAAATTACCCTACGCGATCGCAGACATCCACATGCGATCGCGATTCAGCAGGACATAAACCCACGCGGTCGTAACCACTCTACGCGATCGCGAAGAACAACGGCTCAACCCACTCACGCGCCCTTTAACTCTATGCGAACGCAAACAACACCATGCATCGCACTGCACAACAACCTCATACTCACGTGATCGCGACCTCGACCACGCGATCGCGTATAACAAAAATCCATCCATCCCCAGCTAGGTCTACGCGATCGCAAACTCCCTCCCGCGATCGCGTAGAAGGAAAATAGAAACTCACACCAGCAAAAATCTGCCCAGTTTTCAAGCCAAGAGTTGGTTCGTTAACCACCCGAAACACACCCGAAACACACCCGAGGCCCTCGGGACCTCAACCAAACATACCATCATATCCCATAAAATCATTCAAACTTAGTCGAGCCTTCGAAACACCAAAAACAACACGAAAACACAAAAATTACATCAAATTCAAGCCTATGAACTTTGAAACATCCAAATTTTGCCAACTACGCCGAAACCAACCAAAATACCTCCAATTGACCTGAAATTTTACACACATTCTCAAAATGACATTACGGACCTGTTCCAACTTCCGGTATTCCATTCTGACACCGATGGCCTATTTTCCACAGTCGACCGGAAATCGCAAAACTAGCTTTCGCCAATTCTAGCCTAATTCTACACCGGACATCCAAACTTCATCCGAACACACTCCTAAGTCTCAAATCAGCTAACGAAGCTAGCCGAGCCATAAAATTTGCATTCCGAGGTCGTTCACCAATAAGTCAACTCTCAGTTGACTTTCTCAACTATTAGGCTACCTTAAGGGACCAAATGCCTCAATTCTCATCATGATCACTCTGAACCCGAACCAACCGAACCAACACACATAGATGAAGCTGAACCACATAAAATGAAGCAAAAATGGGGGAAACAGGGCTTAATTCTCGGAATGATCGGTCGAGTCATTACATCCTCCCCCACTTAAACATACCTTCGTCCTCGAACGTGCCAAGAGTTGTTCTCCAACACTAACAAATTGTTACGCATATTACCATGCACATATCCGAGGGTGATCCCACGTCACCCTACCCCATATGGGTCCAATAGCACAATACAGTTGAAATTTCGAAATCCAAATCCTGGCCCATAAACCTTAGAACCAAATTCCCATTTCTGAAATAATATACAAGATCAAAATTTCCATAACTATATACTGAACATGCTCAATCAAGCCATATACGTACCCCAGATGAAATCACATAATACACCGCATGACTCAAACACTCATAGCAATAACTGCTCAGAACAACCCAATACCGGTACATAACCTCTTATCAAGAAATGCCTCGCTCTAACACTTTCATATACTGCCGATGATGAAATAAGCACGTAGAACTAATAACCATTCGTGCGATCAACCAGATATGAAACTCCCCCTTCCCAAACAGGAATTATAGCAGATTTCGAAGCCGACTCCCGATATTTATCCTTCCAACTATGCTGTAGAAAATTCCAAAAATATTCATTCTAGGTCCAATGACCTTCTCTCATCCATCACAACCACCCTGAAGACATGACACATCGATACAATTCGAAGCCAAAATCGGTGCAACTCGTGCACTTAACTGCAACATCCTAATGAAATCAAATTATGTAAAAGATTCACACGAGAGGACTATCCTGCCATTAACAATTACCATCACCATATCATACTAATAGCCTGGCACACACCATAAAAATCAAAAACACATGAATCCGATACCAAAGGTCATACTCCTACATAACTCCGCTACACTGCGCGATCTCATCCAACCGCTGGTCCACTTGAAATACTTCAAGACACCTTGCCCAAAATCAATAACCATTCGAAATTCGCCATCAGGTACTCAAAGTGCATTGCCATAACCACGGGGGGAACCGGACGATACCATGCCACCCAAAACAGAAGGTATATAACCAAAACGTCTTAATCCCGCAACACCTAATTACTGACCTTACTCAAATCTAGCTATAACGCCCAATTAGAACCGCACGATATGTGCATATAACCAATAATCATCACTCCTCGCAACACCGAAAGGTAACTCATAGATCACTACAGAACATGAACAAATCAATCACAATCGAATGGTACATTTCTCAATAATAGAAATTCGGAGCCAACAATTTCGACCCGGTGCAGATCACGCACCCATATTAGCCTACTAGTGACCCTAAATTAACTCTGATCACCCACAATAGATAGACAACTTACCGAGAAGTTCATAATGATAAAATCATGGTACATACTAACACCCGACTAGATCATCTCGCATCTTCACAGTTCACTTCCACAAATATCCTATTTATGAGAATTATCAATCTCGAAGTCCATGAAATGTACGGATTACCATATCTGATCACAACTCCACCGCTTGAATACATAACATATCCCAAATACTCACTCATTCCACGGGGGATGCCTCTATAATTCTTCCGTTTACCAAGAAACCTTGAATATCAACAGTCGATCCAACAATAGGGTGACGCGATACCAATGAAGTACCCTTAACTCAACCACATTTCTCTTCCTGAAATATATACCCTCATCAAGCTGCACCAATTAGTGATATCATCTACCTAGTCATTTGAAATTGCCCATGCTGCCTAAGAATTTATGACCTTCCTTCCAGAACCGAACCGTGACCTCACATACGCAAATCTCAACTCTACCCAACATACCGCACACGCCATGCCACCCTAGGAAAAATACGGGAACTCCATGGTCCCTTCCGAGCCACAAGCAACTAGGTACCCAACTAACCAAGAATTTCCATTTGATCCCATTTAGAAACAAACTCACTACACGCCATAAGAAAATATGCACCCTTAACCGCGGTAGAAACCATCCGAACTATCCGAAATCCCATTTGCGCAACACCAACCCATCTGGACTGAATTCTTCTAACTCAACCAACTAGGCGGCCCACCGAAAATCCAAGAGAATTGCTAAGAAACACCCGAAAAACTCCTCATCTTATGAACACCCAAAGAGCTAATCGTATCCCTTACCATGCCGATCCGACCTACTACCAAGGTGCCCTATTTACCCAAGTTTCTTATGACTTACCTTCATCGATACTTCTTCCTGCCGTAATACCACAAATTTTCAAACCAAACTCACCACCCGCGACCCAGCAAAAAAACCATACCATCTAAGGCTCATAAGCGACTGAATACTCCCTCAATTATTCCCAAATTCACCACATTAGAAAAACTTACCCTGAAGAGACTTCTGCGAATCTAAAGCCATTACCTTCACCTTCCTGATACCGATATGTAGAATCCGTGATGATGTGGAATACCACAAGTCTTGACATCCTCTAACGTAAATCTCAATCACACGGACCAATTAGATAGAATCGACCTAACCCGTTTGCACACTAACATACTAGGAAAGTAATCCACTCACTTGAAGCCACAAACAAATTCATACACTTCGCACACTACACCTTTTACAATTTCCACTAAATCATTCAATAGAACCCAAATCACCTAACAGATTACATTACACACATAGAAGAAATTTCCCTTACTCATGACATTCCCAGAACCCATGCCTGCAGGTCATAACTGATTTACCACTATACCTCGAACTGTAACTAATACCATACATAATCATGTAATCAACTTATCAATAACGAACTCCCCCACTTGGCTCAAAGCCAAGGATCAAGACAAATAAGACTATGTCCGCACATTATGATTGCCACCATGCTGTGGTGGGATTCAACTAAATCCTCCATAAGCTTGTATGACCCAAACCATCTAACACTCAAATCAAGTGCCAATATCACATCCGCCATTGTGATGGTCATGCCAACTCCCACAAGCGATCTAAACTCAAATTACAACATATATCGTTTTACTGGAAGAAGAGAACTTATTACAGAACTACATAGGGACCACACACCCTAGGACAACCCGTAAGAGATACCCCTGCCCTCTTAGCCTCAACTGCTATCTCTCCATACACTTCTAAAGACCAAAACTATCACGCAACCACTGCACCTTCCTGCATCTGAACATAACCAACGCCTACCCTCGAGGCACCACGATACGCGGTAAAAACCTGAAGCTGATGGCAGAACTAACACCGGAAGGTGGTCACCGAAATCTCGAGCTTCTGGATGCTCTACCCACACATGTCTGACCACATGGATACCCTCACCGGACACCACGTGTCCCAAGAATGCTACTGAACTGCGCCAAAATTCACACTCGAAGAATTGACATAGAGCCTTTCCTCCCTGAATCCTTATAATTCCATCCTCATATACTGAGTATGCTACTCCCGGGTACGCGAATATGCCAGGATGCCATCAAGGAATACAATAACAAGGAGTGCTAATACGGCTGGAATACACCGTCAATCAAATACATGAACGTTATTGGGGAAAACGATCAACTCAAAAGACATCACCAGGAACTCATAACCCAACAGAGAAACTCACGTCACTCCACAACTACACAACATGAGAGGTCTTCCAACATACTCACAACTCAAGGCCATATACCCAATAGAGACAGAAATGAAACACTCAATGAATCTTGCCACATTTCCAGCCAACCCTTCTTGACACAATTCACAGTCCGAACACATCTAACCATCAAATCACCCCACCACATAGGCATCTAGACACCAATTCTCATCAATAAGAACACAAACAGACATAGAAGTCCCCAATTACATGTCCCCACACAACAAAAATCTAAACAATCAAGCCACAAAATGAATCCGGCCCCAAGTCCTCCAAGCTGGCCCATTACCAACATGCCAAAATCACATCTCATCCATGGAAGCCACAAGCCGTCGATGCATAGCTGATACCAGGTGCTCTCGTGCGCGCTCGAATACATTGAAGGAATTCAAGAGTTACGCTCTTGGCTGAATACAATGGATTTGCACGACAAGAATTTTAAAATGTGAGATTTTCCTAAGGGTTCGGCAGCCTCTCGAACATAAGTACAGACGTCTCCGTAACGATCCGTAAGACTCTACTAAACCTGCTCATGACAGGTGAGCCCTATGTAACCTAGCGCTCTGATACCAAACTGCCACGACCCCAAATCCAGGCCAGTCGTGATGGCACCTATCATGGAACTAGGCCAGCCAAAACCCAAACTCGAATTATAATAAGCTCCCATTTACGTCTTTATTATACCGATTACCCATAGAGGTTTCCTTTAAAAATTTATAACACAATCAAATCTATACTGAACATTAAATACAACCCCCGAGAACCCGGAGTCACTTGTCATGAGCATCTACATAAAATATACAACTCAACAAAAATAAATTCTATAATATTAAGCATGAGAGGGAGCAGGACTGCGGACGCATGCAGCTACTTCGCAAACCTCCGAGAATCTATGGAACAGATAGACAACTCACCCTGCCCTAACACCTGAATTTGCACACAAGGTGCAGGGAGTAATGTGGATACGCCAACTCAGTAGTAATGAGAAGAAATCAAGTCTAAGCGACAAGGAAACACATAAAATCAATGCCATCAAATCACAATATACACAGCCTTACTTTCCAATAGTGTAAACATAGATATACGAAATCATCATGCCATAAAACCAACTTCAGAAAAATCCTTTGAAAATGCACATTTTTAACAACTTCGAACCGAAAGATTTAGTATTAAAATGAAATGAATCATATAGAGGCCCCTCGGGCAAAACATATTTCATAAGTTCAGAATGAAGGTAGTAAAATCATTAGTAGCCCCTCGGGCAAAACATGTATCATAATCAGCCCCTTGGGCACCCTCACAGTCACTCAGTACCTCACAATCACTCAGCACCTCATAGTCACTCATGGCTCCTAATCACTCGTCACTCGGTACTCGTCACTCGGTGCGCTCGATGGGGATGTGTACATACTCCGGAGGGGCTCCTTCAGCCCATGCGCTAATATCACTCATCACCTCAGAATCACTCAGGCCCTCGACCTCACTCAGCAAAACCACTCAAAAGGCCCCTCGGGCGAATCAGTAAAACAGGGTACTCGACCCAAGACATCATTTTAAATCTCAAAGTAGTGTAAATCAGGCTGAGTTTCGAAAAACCGTATGCACAATGTGGTTGACTGAAATCATCAACAAATAGTGAGGTAAAACAGCAGTAAAAATCCCCCAAGGGGTCTAAACAGATCAGCACGAGGCCCCAAATACGGCTTATAGCCCAAATATTTCAACAAATCTTTAGAACATAGTTTAACATAAGGTTTTGAGTAAAATAAGCAACTCATTAGTTGCCGCGGAGAGGACCTAGTCCAATCCAAAAATCAGTACGCGCCACATACTCGTCATCCGACATGTGCGCCATTCTAAAATCAGTGAGAAATATGTAGTTCGGGGTTCCACACCCTCAGGACAAGATTTATAACCATTACTTACCTCTACTGGGCCACAACACTAGTCCGCTATGCTCTTGCCCCGCAAATTGACTCCCTATTGCTCCGAATCTAGCCAGAATCAGTTTAACATCATCAACATATACCAAGGGAACACAACCCAATCGAAAGCTATCAATATACAAGAATCTCAAAATTCGGCCAAACCCGAGCCTCAGGCCCACGTCTCAGAATTTGATAAAATTTACATCATTATAATCCTCATTCCCTTAAGAGTCTACCCATACCAAATCTACCAAAATACGACCTCAATTTCCCACGCAAATCAAAAAAGAATTTTCCAAATTTTCCCCCAGTTTTCTACTTTAATTCCTCAAATTGCATGGTGAAAATCAAGACAAATTCATGAAATTGAACCAAAGATAGTTGAAGAACACTTACCACAAGAACCCCACTGAAAAGATCGTCCAAAATGTCCTTCCCCCGAGCTCTCTAATGGAAAAATGATTTATGGCCAAGAACCCCGAAATAGATCTTAAAACTGACTGCCCAGGACTTTTCTTCACTGCGATCGCGCAAGCTCCCACGCGATCGCGAAGAACAAATCTGCTGCCCCATCAAATTACCCTACGCGATCGCAGACATCCACACGCGATCGCGATTCAGCAGGACATAAACCCACGCGATCGCAAACCACTCTATGCGATCGCGAAGAATAACGGCTCAACCCACTCACGCGCCCTTTAACTCTATGCGAATGCAAACAACACCACGCGATCGTACTGCACAACAACCTCAAACTCACGCGATCGCACTGCACAACAACCTCATACTCACACGATCGCGTATAAATAAAATCCTTCCATCCCGAGCTAGGTCTACGCGATCAAAAACTCCCTCCCGCGATCGCGTAGAAGGAAACCGAAACTCACACCAGCAAAAATCTGCCTAGTTTTCAATCCAAGAGATTGTTCGTTAACCACCCGAAACACACCCGAGGCCCTCGGGACCTCAAACAAACTTACTATCATATCCCATAACATCATTCAAATTTAGTCGAGCCTTCGAAACACCAAAAACAACACGAAAATACATAAATCACATCAAATTCAAGCCTATGAACTTTGAAACTTCCAAATTTCGCCAACTACGTCGAAACCAACCAGAACACCTCCGATTGACCTGAAATTTCGCACACATACTCAAAATGACATTACAGACCTGTTCCAACTTCCAGAATTCTATTCCGACCCCGATAGCCTATTTTCCACTTCCGACTGGAAATCGCCAAAAATTAACTTTCGCCAATTCAAGCCTAATTCTACACCGGACATCGAAACTTTATCCGAACACACTCCTAAGTATCAAATCGCCTAATGATGCTATCCGAGCCATAAAATACGCATTCCAAGGTCGTTCACCAATAAGTCAACTCTCAGTTGACTTTCTCAACTATTAGGCTACCTTGAGGGAGCAAATTCCTCAATTCTCATCATGACCACTCTGAACCCGAACCAACCGTTCCAACACACATAAATGAAGCTGAACCACATAAAATAAAGCAGAAACGGGGGAAACGAGGCTAAATTCTCGGATCGACCGGCCGGGTCGTTACACAGGTGATGCTATTTTTCATGAAAATAAATTTGCATTTGAGTCTAGAAATAGGGGGGTATAAATTTTTGTCTATGCCTAGTTCTTCTACTTCTATTTTGCAAAATGAAGAAAATGATGCTTTTGAGTTAAGAAGAAGTAAAATAGCTAGAATAGAAAAAGATTTTGGTACTGATTTTTATGTTTTTAATATTGAAAATGACTCTCTTACTTTAAATGAAGCTTTATTGTCACCTGATGCTATTTTTTGGAAAGAGGCTTTAAATTATGAAATGGATTCACTAATTTCTAATAAAACATGGAAGTTGGTTGATTTACCACCAGGTTGTAAAACAATTAGGCGCAAATGGGTCCTAAGAAAAAAGTTAAAACCGGATGGATCGGTTAATAAGTATAAAGCTAGGTTAGTTGCTAAATGTTTTAAGCAACTAGAAGGACTAGAATTTTTTGATACTTTTTCTCCGATAACCAGAAGTACATCCATTAGACTTTTAATTGCTATTGCTTCAATTTTTGATTTGCATATTCATCAAATGGATGTAAAAACTGCTTTGTTAAATGGGAACCTAAATGAAGAAATTTATATGGATCAACCTGAGGGTTTTATAGTAGCTGGCCAAGAAAGTAAAGTTTGTAAACTTACTAAATCCCTATATGGCTTGAAACATGCACCTAAGCAATGGCATGAAAAGTCTGATTCCTGCATGATAGAAAATGGTCTTAAATCGAATGAGTGTGATAAGTTTATCTATCATAAGTCTTGGAATAATTCACATGTAATTGTTTGCCTCTATGTTGATGATTTGTTAATATTTGGCTCTAACATGAATGTTATTGGAGAAACTAAAATTATGCTTAGTAGCTATTTTGACATAAAAGATTTGGGTGAGGCAAATTTCATTCTTGGAATGAAGATTACTAGAACATGTGATGGAATTTTTCTTGACCAGTCACATTTTGTTGAGAAAATTTTGAAAAAATATAATTTTATTGATTGCAAGCATGTTGTAACCCTTTTTGATTCAAGTGTTTACTTATTTCATGTACAAAGTGACAATGATATGATAAATCAAAAGGAATATGCTAAGCTTAATTGGAAGCTTGAGATATGTGACTGATTGTACTCGGTCAGATATTGCATACGCACTAGGAGTACTTAGCAGGTTTGCTAGTAAGCCAGGTAATGAACATTGGTATGCCATAACAAGAGTTATGAGGTAATTACTTGGTACAAAAACCTATGGCTTATTTTATAAAAAATATCATGCTGTACTCGAAGGCTTTTCTGATGTAGATTAGAACACTTTGTCTGGTGATTCCTGTTCTACTACAAGTTATATTTTTACTTTGAGAGGTGGTGCTATTGGTTGGAAATCAAAAAAGCAAACAATAATTGCTAAATCTACCATGGAAGCTGAGCTAATTGCTTTAGCTTCATCCAGTGAGGAAGCGAATTCCTTGAGAAATTTATTATTTCAAATTCCTTATTTTGAAAAACCAATTCCTCCTATTTTAATTCATTGTGATAGCACTGCTGCAATTGGTAGAGTACAAAATCATTATTACAACAGTAAATCCAGATCTATAAGGAGAAAACGCAGTACTATAAGATCATATTTAACAAGTAGTACCATTAATGTTGACTATGTTAAATCTAGTGATAATCTTGCAGATCCACTGACTAAAGCCTTAGCAAGATAAAGGATCTGAAGCACATCGAGGGGGATGAGATTGAAACCCATAAACTCATAAATCATATATGAGGAATAAAATGCACTATTTTTATTATTATTCCATCCCTATGGTGTGAGAGCATTATCCTGTAATGATTTGCGAGGTTGAGTTTTATTAACTCTTAATGAGAAGCTGTAGCTCGTATGAGTGGGGTGTTAGAGTTACAGGAGCACCCTTGACAGATTTCACCAATGTGAGTGTGGAAGTAGGCCGCTTCCTATGAGAATTGGGCTTGTTCTCAAAAACATTCATGAAAATCAGGATAGCACAAGGTCGTAATGTGCTGGCTAATAAATCTCATGTCAACACCTTGATTATTATGTGTAAGCAGTGATATTTTATTTCTCTAAAGTATTCATAGTTCAAGTCTAAGACCACTGCTGGCTCTGGGGTAACGATCACTGTTTTGCTAAGTGGAGGTTCAATGCAGAGCACACCTTAATTATGCATGATAGTCTCCCTTCAACTGGTAAAATCTCTTATATATTTTAATATTAAATGAGTGGGGGAATGTTAATGTAGTTGTATTTTATTATTAAAATAAAATTCTCATAACTCCTATAACTTATTACCCCACTTTCTTCCAATTTAATTCAAGGAAGAATTCCTACACCTATAAATATGAGTCTTTCTTCCATATTGTGGTGTGAAAAAAATAATTGTAGAGTGTTCCAAAAAAGTGAGGTTAAAGTTGTGAAAAAAGAAGAAGAGAGTTTTTTACTTTTGCTGAAGGAAAGTGTTCATCTTGGTGGAGCTTTGGACTCAACTACTTGTCCAGAGTTTGTTCGAGTCATACTACGTGATCGGGCTGTTGTATCCTGAGGAAGACAAGTCAAGAGGATTATTGCTGGACCAGTGAAAACTTTGCTGCAGTTGTCTTGAATCTCCTTAAAGAGAGCGAGATATCCGCGCCTTAGCCTGAAGATATTTTATTTTCTTCATTTTATTTTTCAACTGTAATTATATTTTCACCAACACATAGTGAGTAACAATTTAGAATAGAACACATTTCTTAATATTTCACACAAGATATTTCAAACCAATTTATCTCTTCACTTGAATTTTCTTTTATGTCAAGGGAATTTAATTACATAATTAAAAAAAAATAGTTAGGCTCTATTTATAAATATAATTTTCAAATAAAGGAGATTTACTTGAATCCTATTTTTTAACCTTGCTCCGCCACTAAAGATATTCGTGCATCGTAAGAACATAAAGTCTAATATATATCTATTTATTTTTTATATATTATTATAAAAGTATGAAATGTTGAATGACAAAAATATCCTTAACATGTTGATAAAGATTTGTGCTCTATATTATTTTTTTTTAATATTAGATAAAATTGTAGTATTGAGTATAATTCTTTTTGGACTCTACATCATCACTCCCAACATGCATGCTATAGAGGATAGAATTTCTAATTCTTCTTTGAAATCAACAACTCAACGCCAACTTTCCTTATACAAGATAGATCCTAATTCTTTTAATTTAAAGATTTCAAGTTTAGGATACAAGTTAAGGAGTGTCTCTACCATATTATAAGTTCTTTTCGCTAAAGACTCCAACAATTCGTCCTTTCTGAAAACAAATATAAAAGTTTTACTACTAATATTATTCAAGTCTTTCTCAGGTTTGATGAGCAAGAATCTAACTGGAAGTAGATGGAGAATGCAGTCTGAATGTTCTGTAGAAGTTGGGAGAAAATTTGAGTTAATTGTTGAAATTCGACTTTCATTGGCTTTGTAAAATTCAGGAGAAATTTTGCTACCATTTCTGCAACAATATAAGTGAAATACTTAAATTCCTTAAAACCAGTAATTACACTATCAAACCCAGTATATTTCATACCATATTTTGCAATCTATTTTGAATATCTATGTACGTGTTATTATTATTATCGCGCAATGCACGTTCATAGAAACTAATATTATATTAAAAGCACGAAAACTCTTAATAAAATGTCATTCGTCTTTTTTACACTTAATTTTTTATTTTTTTTTGCAGTAGACAAAACAATCATTTTAATTATAATCCTAATATATAGGAATAGTCATTTAATTAATTTCACAATATTTAAGATTTCAAAATCGACTATTTTTTTTCCTGATTTCTCACCGGTATTCGGTACCCACATTAGGGCCCGACTAATTCGGATTCGCGCCGGAAAGTCCCATATTGGGGGGGGGGGGGAGGGGGGGTTTAAGGCGCTCCCCAACAAAGACGACTCCATACCCAGGGGCTCGAACTCGAAACCTATGATTAAGGATGAAGGAGTATTTTTCACTCCACCATAACTCTTGTTGGTCAAAATTGACTATATTAAGTGTATGGAAACCTTCCTTGTTTGAATTATACGTAATGTAATAGTTTTAAAAAGGAGAAATAATGACAATTTAAGAAGAATAGGAACAGTAAGATAAGTCTTCGTTTTTTGTTTCAAATTGGTTTCCGTTTGATTCAATTTCGAAACCAAAAGTAAAATACAAAAGAAATATTTTAGATTCATTTAAAAATAAATAATTGTACTGCTAATATCCTTTCTTTTTTAGGTTTACAAATTTTTATAAAATATTAGGTTTAGTAGTCCTTATTTTCTTTTCTTGGTTTAGGAGTCATTATTTTCCTTATCTCTTTCAATTTTTAGGAGTTGTTTCTAAGGTTTATGAGTATTTTTCTTCAAAAAATAAAAATAAAAAGTCATTTAATTTTTTTTCTATGATTTAAGAATTTGAAATCAACTAAATATTTTGCTTTTAAACCATGCTTGGGAGTAAGCTTAACTAAGAAAATATTTTAAATTTAAGATTATAATAGAAAGAAAAGTGTTGGTAAGAGTTAATAACGCGAATGATTCTGCTAACATAAAAATCTAAAAATAATATGTCATAATGATTTTTATGTTTGGTAAACCTAATCAAGATTGATGTAATAGTAGTATATGTAGATTTTATTTCATAAGCCTGACAGGTAAAAGATTTTTATATTTTCAATAAAAATAGTTCAATTCATTATAGCAAGTTAGTGTACTACTCCTCGCCAGTTATCCAATTTCTCTTTACTACGGTCAAAGTAGCCCCTTAAACGTGGATATGTGGCATATAGTTTCTATAAGGGTACTCAAGAGTTTTTAGCTAAAAACATCCCGTATGTTTGCTCAAAATTATGGTAGTTTTTCTGCTTATTTGTATCCAACCCGAGCAAACCAGAATGAGGTCA
This sequence comes from Nicotiana paniculata, assembly GCA_005239505.1. NCBI lineage: Eukaryota > Viridiplantae > Streptophyta > Magnoliopsida > Solanales > Solanaceae > Nicotiana > Nicotiana paniculata. The sequence continues at coordinate 20,843 of ML340947.1, read as the reverse complement.
ATATATACATATATAAGTGATTTCTCAATGGACTGTTTTTGCCTCTGTATACGGGTAAAACCGAGCCCACTGAGTAACTCCGGTTTTCTGGTGGGACAAACGAAGGGACGTGATCGTAAGAAATAGGATTCAGAGCAAGGAGCCCCTTGTATCACGGCTCGAGCAAAACACCTATCCTCGGGAACATCGGGACCATGTGTTGCGGATCCAGTTCGAGTCCCAAGATTTCAGAGAGCATTACCAAACAACCGTACACGACTAACAAAGGGCCGTGATGTCCATGCCCACTCGGGTATCGCAGCGTGAATCTCGGTCCTATCAGCAGAAAATCAGTAACTAGCGAAAAGAAAGATTTTTAACTTTTTAGGATTGTACTTAGGGTAAAATTCCGCTACTATATAAAGGGGAAGCTTATTATTCATTAGACATACTGCAACTCGCATATCAAGGCAATATACTTCTGTTTCTGAAAGCTATTCAAAGTTCTTGTTCTTGTTCATAAGTTCTTCATAAGTGTTAGCTCGGAATCGAAGACAGGTCCCTCGTTAAGCCTTTAACCGAGCTCGGACTCATTCTTATCAGTGGTTTGGTAATTTATTACGTCTTTTATTTGCTTAATTTAATGTTATTGCTCACTTGTATTGAATTAACCAACATATTCTTAAAACCGCATATAAATTCAATTGTAATCCGTTTTTAAGGATAAACAGTTTGGCGCCCACCGTGGGGCTAAGGATAATAGTGGTAATTTGATACATATTTCCATAACACACTCTGATTTACGCTTGTTCTTTGAGATTTCAATTTCAGGTCAATTTAAGAATGTAAAACTCTCCATCTGCCCACTTGAACGTTGATAATGAGTCTGGCCACTATGGCGAGAACAACAATATAGTGCCCAGCAATGAGGTGCCCCTTGTTGAACTCAATGGAGTTCCATTCGCGGACCCAATCGATGCCAACTCACACGTGTCCATTGATGCAAACTTTCCTACCGACCCCAAGAATAGCATTTGCGGAGGAGCCTGATGAATAGCCCGGGGTACGCATGACGGTAAAGGTGATAGGATCAATCTGCGGGTGATCTTTGAAATGTTACAAGCTCAACAGGTGGTGATAGCCCAATTACAGTACCAAAGCCGCGCCCCCAGCAGGGTTGAGCCCGAACCATCCCGGGAAAACACCCGAAGAAATGAACCAACCACGGAAAGGCCGGGTGAAGTTGAACCCGGGTCCAACCCCGAAATAATAAAGATGCTTGAGGAACTGACAAAGCAGGTGGAATCGGATGAAAATATGATCGAAGCCTACGAAAGAAAGTGGAGACCTATAACTCCATGGTTGATCAAATCACAGGAGCACCCCCGATATTGAAAGGCTTGGATTCCAAGAAATTTGTCCAAAAGCCTTTCCCTTTGAGTGCGGCACCGAAGCCAATCCTGAAGAAGTTCAGTATGCCCGAAATTCCAAAGTTAACGGAACCATGAATCTGAATGAACACATGACCTCCTACACATGTGCCATCAAAGTAAACGACTTAGAAGATGACGAAATTGAGTCGGTTTTGTTGAAAAAGGTTGGAGAAACCTTGTCGAAAGGAGCAATGATACGGTATCACAACTTACCCCCTAATTCCATTGATTCGTTTGCTATGCTTGAAGATGCCTTCGTAAAAGCTCATGTCAGGGCCATCAAGGCCGAGACCAGAAAATCGGACCTTTTCAAAGTGAAACAAAGAGATAGCAAAATTCTCAGGGAACTCGTGTCGAGGTTTCAATTGGAACGAATGGAACTGCCTTCGGTTGCGGATGATTGGGCAATTTAGGAATTCACTGAAGGACCAAACCCCCAATCTCTTTGGCTTCACAACAACTGAAATAAAATTTGATAGAGTACTCGGTGATAACTTGGGCTGACATCCATAACAGGTACCAATCGAAAATCAAAGTCGAGCTGCTAGTGACAGGTCTAAAAGAGTCATTGATCATGAACCAAGACCGAACATATATCAATATCAATTGTATAGCGGAGATCAAATGGGTAACGGATCCGGGCGTAACCCTGCGAGGAATGAAAATAGGAGCGATCAAGGTCACAATAGTCGGGGACTCATGAGTAACAAGGATTTTGACAGTCCACTCAGGGTTAGGGAGGCACCGAGATTATCTGAATACAACTTCAGTATGGGTGCTGCCGGCATCGTATCTTCCATCGAACGCATCAAAGATACTAAGTGCCTCAGCCATTGCAATCCAATCATGCCCAAAGGGACCCCAACCTGATGTGTAAGTATTATGGCACTCACGACTACATGACTGAAGACTGCCGACAACTAAGAGAAGAAGTGGCATGGTTATTCAATAACGGGCACCTCCAAGAGGAACCTTAGCACGTCATCAACATGATCATTGGTGGAGTCGAAGTCCCCTAGGGGACAATGCTAAAACACACTAAGGTGTCCATTACAAGGGAAAACAAACCCAAAATTACATGCTAAAGGGGACCATCTCTTTCAACGATGAGGACGCTGAAGGCATCATGTAACTGCATAATGATGCGCTGGTAATATATGTACTCATAAATAAATATCGATTTAAGAGTGTGTTAATTGATCTAGGTAGCTTGGCCAATATCATCAGATCGAGGGTCGTAGAGCAGCTGGGTATACAAGACCAAATAGTACCTACAATTCGGATTTTAAACCGATTCAACATGACATGCGAAACTACTACAGAGGAGATAACCCTGCCGATGAACACCGCCGGGACCATTCAGGAAACGAAGTTCTACATAATTGAAGGGGATATGAGATATAATGCTCTATTCGGAAGGCCATGAATTCACAACATGAGGGCAATACCCTCGACACTACCCTAGGCACTGAAGTTCCCCACAGCGGGAGGGATCAAGATGGTTTATGAAGTGCAGTCGACCACAAAAGAAATGTTTGCGGTCGATAAGGTGATCCTGATGTCAGCACTCTCAACATCAAAGAACCAAAATCTGGTTAGGAAGGAAGGAACTAAAGGGTAATCACCGACACCATCCCCGATCAAATCGGAGAAGAAAGAAGCAGGCGAGGATGATGATTATAGAGTTCCTAGGTCGTTCATTATCCCTGACGATTCCGATGCCACCAAATCAATGTCAAGGACCTGGAACAAGTCATACTGATCGAACACTTGCCTGATCGGAAGGTATACATGGGCACGTGGTTAACCCCCGAGCTCAGGAAAAAAACTCATTAATTTCCCTATAGCTAAAGTATATTGTTTCGCTTGGTCCCATCTAGTCTTGATAGGGATCCCGCAAGAATAACAACTCACAAGCTAAGCTTGGATCCGAAGTTCCACCCGGTTAAACAGAAGAGGAGGCCTCAGTACAAAGTAAAGCATGCATTAATCTTATCTGAACTCCTTAGAATAGGTTCCATTTGGGAAGTCAAGTACCCGGAATGGTAGGCTAACGTAGTGGTGGTGCCTAAAAAGGAAAATAAATTAAAAATTTTCAAAGATTACAGAGACTTGAACAAGGCATGCCCTAAGGACTCTTTTCAGTTGCCCAATATCGATTTCATGATCGATGCTAAGGCCGGGCACGAGATACTCAGCTTTCTCGAAGCCTGTTCCGGCAAATCCAAATGGACCCGGGCGATCAAGAAAAAACTTCTTTTATCACTGAATTCGGAACCTATTATTATAATGTAATATCATTTGGACTAAAAAACGTTGGTGCCTCTTATCAACGCCTAGTAAACTGGATGTTTGAAGTACAAATAGGAAAAACAATGGAAGTTTACATTGACGACATATTAGTTATGTCCCTGGGAGCAGAGGACCATTTGAAGAATTTGCAGGAAACCTTCAGCATACTGAAGAAATACAATATGAAGCTGAACCCGGAGAAATGCGCATTCAGGGTCGAATCTGGGAAGAACCTTGGATTCATGGTGTCCAACCGAGGGATCTAGAATAATCTAGCTAAAATCAAACTATAGAAGATATCACCATGGTAGACAGTGTTAAGGCTGTTCAGAGGCTAACCGGGCGCATAGACGCCCTGGGCCAGTTCATATCGAGGTCTACTGATAAGAGCCATCGATTCTTCTCATTATTTAAGAAGATGAATAACTTTTCGTGGACCCTAACAAGCTTTGAAAGAACTCAAATGGTACCTTTGGAGTCCGCCCTTGTTCCATACTCCGAAGGCGGATGAACAGTTATACCTGTACTTAGCAGTATCCGAGGTAGCGGTAAGTGGAGTCTTAGTTTGGAAAGAGGAAAGTACGCAATTTCCTATCTATTATGTTAGTAGAACTCTAGGCGATATCGAAACAAGGTACCCTCACCTAGAAAAATTGGCGCTCACTTTTCTAAGCGCCTCCAGAAAGTTAAAACCATATTTTCAATGCCACCCCATATGCGTCATAACTTCTTACCCACTAAGGAACATAATGCATAAGCCCGAGCTCTCGGGACGGTTGGCAGTATGGGCTGTAGAAATTAGCGGATATGTATTGAATATCGGCTACAAACCGCCATCAAATCACAACTCTTGGCAGACTTCGTGGCTGACTTTACGCCGACCTTAATACCCGAAGTCGAAAAGGAGTTGCTGCTAACCTTAGGGACTTCCTCGGGAATCTAGACCCTCTTTACGGGTAGTGCCTCAAATGCAAAAGGGTCCGGACTCGGCTTCGTGTTCAAAATGCCTACGGGTAACGTAGTTAGACAATCTATTAGAACGAGAAAATTGACTAATAATGAGGTCGAGTATGAGGCCGTGATTGGAGGTCTCGAATAGGTCAAAAGCCTAGGGGCCGAAGTGGTGGAAGCTAAGAGTGAATCCCTCCTTGTGGTAAATCAAGTCAATGGGACATTCGAAGTAAAAGAGGAATGAATGCGAAGGTATTTAGACAAAATGCAGGTGGCGCTGCATCAATTCAAGGAATGGACCATTCAACATATACCTCGAGATCAAAATATCGAGGCTGATGCTCTGGCTAACTTGGGGTCATCAGTTGATGATGATGACTTCAACTCAGGAACGGTCGTACAACTCATGAAATCGATTGTGGAAGAAGGCCACGCCGAAATAAACTCATTAAGTTTAACTTGGGATTGGAGAAACAAGTACATAGACTACTTTAAGACCTGGTAGCTACCCTCGGACCCTAAGGAATCAAGAGCTCTACGCACGAAGGTGGTCAGGTTCATCCTGTCTGAAGGTACTTTGTACGGAACAACATTCGATGGCCCACTCACCATACGCTTGAGGCCGGGAGATACCCAATACATCTTGAGAGAAGTTCATGATGGCACCTGTGGAAACCATTCAGGGGCAGAATCTTTGGTTCGGAAGATAATCAGGGTTGGCTACTACTGGATCGATATGGAGAAAGATGCAAAGGACTTCGTACGAAGACTTGACGGCTGTCAGAGACACGCACCGATGATACATCAACGCGGAGAGTTACTGCATTCGGTCTTATCCCAATGGTCATTCATGAAGTAGGGAATGGACATCGTCGTCCCCCTGCCATGGGAACCTGGTAAGGATCAATTCATATTGTTTATGACTGACTATTTTTCTCAATGGATCGAAGCTCAAGCATTCGAGAAAGTCCAAGAAAAAGAAGTAACTGATTTTTTTTGGGACCACATAATATGCCGATTCAGGATACTGATCGAGATCATTGTGATAATGGGAAGAAGTTCATCGGCAGCAATGTAAGCACGTTTTAAAAGACCATAAGATCAAAAATATTCTAACCACCCCCGATCACCCTAGTTGGAATGGACAAAAAAAATCTACAAACAAGACCATACTCCAAAATTTAAAGAAGAGGCTGATCGATGCCAAAGGAAAGTGGAAGGAAATTCTGCCCCAAGTCTTGTGAGCTTATCTTACAACTTCGAAATCCAGAACTGGAGCCACCCCATTTTTGTTGGTATACAGCGCCGAAGCATTGATACCAGTCAAAGTGGGGGAACCGAGCCTCAGGTTTCAATTTGAGACCCAAGAATCAGACAGTAAGGCTACGAGCCTATAACTGTTGGATGAAAGGCGAGAGGCTAGTTGGCCGTCCAAAAACAACATATAGAGAGATATTACAACGAAGAGCCAACCTCTGACACTTCAAAATCGGGGATTTGGTGCTAAGGAAAGTTACGCTGCATACCCGGAACCCGAATGAGGGAAAACTGGGGCCGAACTGGGAAGGACCATATCGAGTCATCAGAATTACCGACAAGGTCTCATACAAACTCGAAGTGGGAAACGACGCACAAATACCAAACGAATGGAACGTGATGTACTTGAGGCGATATTATTGCTAAGGTACTTTTTTAGTTACCTTTTATATAATATTATAAATCGGACTAATACTTGCAAGCAATAGCTAAAGGAAAGTACGACTATTAGGTGCGAAAGCATTCGTTGCATTCTTTTTCCCTTGAACCAGTTTTGTCCCAAATGGGTTTTCCGGCAAAGTTTTAATGAGGCAACAGTGGATCGTGCTAACTTAGATTCAAAGACCGGTTTCAAACCGGGGTCCATGGTCGCACCAATAGTATCTGAGCTCTCTATCACCCTCGGGTTAGACTTCTTAGCAAAGAAAGAAGGGAACTTTGTACTTGATTAGCTTAGGCCCGGTGGTTAGAATTTATTGTAAGCACCAAACGGTCAAATGAACCGTGCCCGCATATGCCACTATAGCCGTAATACAAGCTTTTACTTACATTTGATCATGTACTTTACATACATAAATGAAAGAAAGTTCCCACCTTGGGAACTATCGAGCCCAAAAGCAACCCCTACCCGAGCCTAAGGTCTATTCCTATTCGGGGACTATCGAGCCCAAGGGCTACCCCTGCTCGGGGACTGTCGTCTGAAACAAATTTGGGCATCTCGGGCTATCAAATCCCAGAGGCACAAAATCTATCAGGTAGTGCCTAAACCCAAAAGGCTATGGCCATGGTAAAAAATGGCTCGGGAGGTCCGAATCCCATTATCAAAACATAAGAGCTTCAATAAGAATTCAAAACATTCCAAAAGGTTACCCTCGGCAAAAGAATCGTTTAAGAATACTTAAGAAGTTTTGGAGAACTCCTATTCACTTCGAGTTTTTGAAGCTTTGAGCAAATAAAAAATTTCATAGATGTCAGATTCTGTTTTGGACCTCCGAAAAACAAATGACTTGTTACTACATTAGATTCTATGCTAAGGCATTAGAAATATTTGCAAGAATGGAAATTGTGAAAAGATGCTAAAACGGTTGAAATTGCCAAAAGGGGGAAATTTATATGTTGCAGAATATCTTTACATAGGCCCAACAAAAATGGCCTCAAAATAAACAAAAAGTATGTACACAAAACTAAAAATCCTAAGGCATTCACGCCTGATCTTCGCCGGAGTCCAATTCGTCACCAAAACCATCAGGGCCTTCGAAGTCTTCAGAACCCTTGGATCCCTCTTCACCTTCGGATTCGGCTAGTTTCTTGGCCTAAACCTCAAGTCTTCTTACCTTATCGACCTCAGGAGACAATTCAAAACCTCGAGCATGGTCTCCTCGATATTCTCCGTTCAAGACAGCCGCCTCACATATTCGTCATTGACCTTCAGGTGGGCCTTGGCTGACTCAACATCGGCCTTGTATTGATCTATCATCTCCTCGGCATCAGCAGAAGGTTGTCTCCAACTGGGACCTTGTTGCTTCGAGCTCTTTTAGGAGGGCATCCCATCCTGCCACGGCCGAGCTCAAATGTGCTCGGAGATCTTAATTTAACTGAGCCCATGTATCAGCCTTCTCCTTCGCCACCCGAAGCTTAACTTCTACCGAATAAAGCTTTGCCTGGGTGGTTTCTTTCTCCGAGGCCAGCAAATCCATCTTTTTCTTCCACCCGTTGGCCATGGCATGGACCTCGTCCATCTCTTTTTGCAACTGTTCGATCTGGTCGATTTTTTGCTGGACTTGCGAGGTTTGGTCTATATCCACTAAGACTAGTTCCTCATTTCTAACTTTGAAGACCTTTTCGACCAAGTCAGCATGCTCCCACCATAGGTCCGATGCTTCTTTCTGAGCCCTGTCCAGCTCGTCATGAAGGTTCTTAATGACCCTTTCTTGTTGCTCGCTGAGAATCTTGTACATATCCCTTATCTAGGAAAATTCCTTAACCTCAAGCTCAAGCAAGTTGACCTCATCCCGGTACCGAAAAAAGCTCTCATGATGAAGTACTGAGGCCTGCAAAAAGGTGAAAAACATGATAAATATCAAAACCTAAGTAAAAGTTCAAAGGAATATAATGATGACTTACCCGATTCAGCGCCTGCTGCGCCTCATTGAAGAGGCACGAGACGTTCACCTCATTCATGTTTGCATAGTTCTCCTCGATCACCAGGCATCAAAGGTAGCTTGCTACTTCCATGGGAGCATAAAGAACTCGGGCATCCTCCAGGACGGTAAGAATTATCTATCTCTTGTGACCAGGTTCCGCACTCGGGGTGGGGAATTGATTGATCAAGTTCAGGCTCGAACTCGGCCCGCTAACTTCCGAAGACGGATCCTTCCTCGAAATTTCCAGGTCGCCCAACCAGGAAAAATCTTCCAAAATGGACGAGTCCACGCCATCGAAAAAGGAATGAAGGGGATCATGTGTGCCATGAACCCCTTCATTGGACCTCTCTTTTTCTGCTCGGGCCTCCTCAAGCATGGACTTAGTGTAGGTGGGCGACCCTGAAATCTCTATTATATCGGGCGCTTCCTTCGGAGCGGAGCCGGCGTCCCGGGGATTCTCAGCCCCCATCGCCACATCGATCTCCCAAGTATGATGGTGGACTTAGACTCGGGAGGGGTCGACCCATGGGCCACAAAAATATCTTCTTCGGGCTCATCCCTGAGTCGAAGAAGCAAATCCGAGTCTGATGCTCGGGAAATGGAACTCTTCTTTGGATTACGAGAAAATCTTTTCTTTTGCTTCACTGTAGAACTCAGGGAGCCCAAAGCCTTTCTCTTGTCCTTCACTTCCCCCGCTGTAGCCCCGAGCTGTCCCAAAGCAGAGGGATCAACAGACAAGGACATGTCCTCGTCCCCTTCTAAAGGCCTAAGTTTAGGTCTTGGGCAAACCTAAAAAAAGAAAAGAGAGGAAAGAAGAGTAAGTATGATACACATAGGAAATCCTGATGTTACCAATCTGGGGAAAGGCCTTACCATGAAAGAAATATTCTAGATGAGTTATCTGAAGATGAAAATCAGTGGCTCACTGAGATTTCTGAAAGAAGAAGATCGACTAGTGTTCACTAGGTTGATACTAACACATCTGTGCAGGTACATCTTGATGCCATGGACAAAGAAATAAGGAAACTGACCTTAGCCTTGATACATAATGAGCCTCATGCAGCTTGTGATATATGTGTAAGAGGAAACCCTACTCATGAGTGTCAAGCTTAGATGGAGGAAGTGAATGTTGTGGGTAATTATAATTTCAACGTAATGGGCCAAAAGAACCCCGATTTTTCATGGAGTTCACCTGGGGGGTACAACAAATGCATGGCAACAAAATAACCCCAGATTTCAGGGACAAGGAGCCCTAGGCTTCCAAAATCAGTAGAGGCCGCAGTTTCAGCCTCAACAGCCAATTCAGTTTGGGTTAGAAGATTTGCTGAATTCCTTCATTGTCAAAACTGATGAGAGGCTAGATGCTCATGGTGCAACTATCAAAGAACTTGGGACAGGTTTGCATAACTTGGAGAGACAAGTGGGGCAAGTTGAAAATTTATTGTCTGAGAGAATACCAGGTACTCTGCCAACTGATACTGAAAAGAATCCAAAGAAATGGTGAATGATGTGACCTTGAGAAGCATGCAAGTGTTGAAAGATCCTCCTCCAATCCAAAAAAAGGTGACACCTGAAAAATAATGGGAAGGAGCTAAAAATTGAAGATGATAAGAAGAAGAAAGGCAAGAAGGGAGATGAGAAAAAGAAGAAAGAGAAAACTTCAAGGAGGGAGGAATCTAATGATGTGAGTGAGCATATGCTTGCTCTACCTTTTCCCAAAAGTTGTACAGAGAAAAGATGGAAAAGCAGTTTGAGAGATTTTTAGATATGCTGAGACATGTTAATGTAAACCTGCCATTCACTGAAGTTCTCTCACAAATGCCAGCTTATGCAAATTTCTTGAAGGAGATCCTTACAAAGAAGAGGAATATAGAAGAGACCTCAGTGGTCAAGCTCACGGAGCATTGCAGTGCAATCTTGTAAAATAAATTCCCACAAACGTGTGTTGATCCAAAGAGTTTTACCATACCTTGCTCTTTAGGTAATCTTAGCTTTGATAAATATTTTTGAGATTCTGGTGCCTCAATTAATCTAATGACTTTGTCTATTTACAGGAAACTAGAGAATGAGATTGGAGAGATAAGGTATGCATCAATATCATTGCAACTGGCAGATCAAATAAATATAATAACCGAGGGGATAGTTGAAGATGTCTAGTGCAGGTGGATAAGGTTTGTATTTCCTGTAGACTTTATAGTGGTGAAGATGGAGGAGAATAAGGAGATAACCCTAATCTTAGGAAGAACATTCTTAGCAATGGGTCAACATCAGATATTCATGATAGAAAACTCATTCTTAGAGTGGGTTATGAGACCGTAACTTTCAAGATGGATGTAGAAAAGGGGGTGAAACAGGAGAATCCAGCTGCAAGTGTTAAATGGAAGGTGAAAGGTGTGAAAGAGAAGGCCAAAATGAATGAAAAAGACAAGTGTGGGGTGTACCCCAAGAAGGCTGAAAAGAAGCTGTCTACATGGATGTGTGCACTAGTTTGGGCGCGTGGAATGGATTCCGACTTTGATTCAGACGCGACTAGATATTCAGGGAAGTTTCCTCTACCTTATGTTTTTTAATCGTGTGTCATGGGGACATGCCACAACTTAAAGTGTAGGGTGGGGGATATTTGTATGTTGTATATGTATATTAGTTGTAGTTTTTGTTTTTGTAAAGTTGTAGTAGTAGAGATAGAGAAAAATTTGAAAAAACCATAAAAATTTTAAAAATTGTCGATTTTTCCCGATGATGGATATCATTCTACTGATTTCTTGAGGGATTAAAGCTGAAATAAAAATATAAAAAGATTTTTTTTGTAGGTAGTATAATAATTTCTCCTTGGTTTTTTTTGCTTTCGTGGTTCTTTTTCAAGGGTTCTGTTTGATCCGGCTGTAGTTAGTTTTTAGTTTGTAGGAGTAGAAGTAGGAAATCTTATGCTGTGATTTCAATTGAAAGCAATATCTCTTGACTTTATTATGCCTCGAGTACAATGAGTACTTTAGTTGTGACGCTTAGGCTCAATTTTTGACTCGTGTATAAGTACCTTAAATTGTCTGATCTTAACTTTGTTTAACTGCTTTGACTAGAGTGTCTTGACAGTCCGGTCCTGAGTGAGTTATGTTCAATGTGTGTGTGAGTTTTTGTGTTATTCTGTGCATTGCAATCGATGTCTAGAACGTTCCCCGTGTGTTTACAAAGCGAAATTTTAGTTTTATTCAGTCTTGGAAATGATATAGGTAGTTCTTTATTAAGCCAGTTATATGTATTACACACCTAATTGTTATGTATCTTAGTTAACCCCATTGAGCCTATAATCCTTTCTTTGTCAACCACATTACAAGCCTTACCTGTTTGTCTGAATTGACCATCTATTTGAACCTTGTACCACTAGTGAGCACTTAAATTTGTTATGAGCTCTGTAAAAGTTGAAGTGTGGGGGTGGTTGGTATGGCTTTTGACTGGAACTAATGAATTAAGGATAAAGGTGTATTGTGTTGAAAAGTAAGAGCCACCTGAATTGAAAAAGAAAAAAAATAGTTGTATCGTCATGCAAAATATTCTTTGATAGTGGTAACTCTTGATGTAATTGTGCTTAAATAATTTGGGAGTTGATGTATATTGATGTGACGGTAGAGTTTTGGTTTGACATAAGTGTGGGCTTTTGAATGTTGAAGTGTAAGTATTAAAGTGATTAGGGAGGTGTAGTCACTTTTATATCTAAATGTATCCTACCCGTCCCGCAACCTACATTACAACAAATTAAAGTCCTACTTGATCCTTGACTGAATGAGGTCAATTAGTAGAGTAGTGCACCACAGGTAAGCCTATGGTGCATCTTTTGTGGCATATAAATGTTGTTTCTAAGAGTGAGTGAATTCTTCTTTCTATCTTGAGTTCCTAACTCTTCTTTACTTTTATTGTGCGTGGAAATACTCTCTATTGTTGCGTGCGGGTACTTGATTCGTGAAGGAAAGGTAATGTCATTGACATCTATGTTAGAGTAAGTGAATGAGTTGTAAATAATGCATGGTACTTGTGAGTCAAATCTTGAGGCTAGGATGTTACGTTATTGTGCTTAGTCTATTTTAAATATTCTTAGTGTGATAAGTTAGGAGAATTGTTTAAAAAAGGTCGTGTTTATATGAAGTGTAGTTTGATTGCTCGAGGCGAGCAATGATTTATGTGTGGGGTGTTGATGGTAGGGTATAATTACGTATTTTAGTCGTAATTTGTGTTGGGGTTTAAGCTTGGTAGAGCTTAATTTTAAGCTTGATGTAATTTAAAGAGGGTGAATGGGAAATGGAGGAAAATGAAATATTTGAGTTTCCCTCCTTGCCAAAGGGACATTGTCCCATATTGGAGGAAGAAAAGATTTTTGATGGGTATATATTCAATTTCTCTTCTTCTAGCTCTTAAAGAGTTGAGAAGAAGGCAAGCCTCGCGACGTCGTCGTCGTCGCTTGCTCGGCTCGGCTTTGGCTTCGGCTTTTGATTTGGATTTGGATTTGGTCAAAGATCGATTGATTAATTAATCTTTTTGGACAAAATTCCTTTCAAATTATTTAATTAATTAATTTAATAATTAATAAAAATTCAATCTAGAATAACCCATGACCCGCGACCCGATTTCGGTTCGGTCCGTTTTTTCCCGGATTATTTTAAATCTATTTCTATATTCACACTTGTTCCAACAGCTATGGCTGTTCTGAAAGGTTGCAAACCTTTTCAGAATCAGTTGAAAATGGTCTATAAATATGCCTTGAATCCCAAAATTTTTACTTACTAAAGTTTTTGATTATCTTCTTCTTATTCTGCACAATAATTTTCCAGTGTATTTTACAGCCTTCAAGTGGTTCGCTGTTACATCGGCGTTTTTGGTACCAACATGATGGTGAGTTAAATTGTTCTATTCTGGGAGGATAATATTCCAACACCTCGGGTATTTGAGGGGGAATAATTTCCTTAAGGACAGACTGTGTATTCAGTGGGATCGATTTATTCCTATACTGATTTCAGAATTTATTTCGTTAAACTAGTGTTACTAACTTTCTATTTCTTTTTATATTTCAGAAAATTTAATGGTTTAGTTGTTTATTACAACAATACAGATTGAATAACAATCTTAAGGAAATTATCTTTTATTCTGTATTCTATATTCTGTTTGTGGAGATTAAAACCTGTGTGGTTTTCTACTCCTTCTGAATTTTACTATTCTCATTTGAAGATATAAAAACTTCATCAGAATATTGAAAGTTAGAAAACTATTTGAAGAACATAAAAACTTCAGTCTTTATTTATTATACATACTGTTTATTTTTAATTACAATATTATTTACTGTTATGGCTTTTCCATTAATTGAACTTTTCTGTTGTTGACAGTGAGAAATGGCAATTGACAATGGAAATTCTTCTGAAACTGTTGCGGCAACGACGATAGCCTCGTCAATCCAAACTGCTATTCCACTGGTAGAGAAATCAGGGAAATGTTTTTGAGCCAACTTCAAAAGATAACAGCAAAGGGTGTTCTTCTGGCATACCACATTTGGTATGCAGAAATTCACTAGTGAAGAACCTCCAGTGCCTGCTGTGGACATGCCGGACAACGAGAAATTCATGATTGTTGAGGCGTGGAAGTAGGCAGATTTTCTTTGCAAAGGCTATATCTTATGCGCTTTAGAGGATGATTTGTACAATGTGTATAGTGCGATGAATACTTCAAAAGAATTATGGACGCACTTGAGAAGAAGTAAAAGACAGAAGATGCATGCTTGAAGAAGTTCGTGGTTGCCAAGTTTCTAGACTATAAAATGATAGACAACAAAATTGTGGGAACCCAAGTTCAGGAACTTCAACTTACCTTTCACGACCTTATTGCTGAAGGTATGGTCGTGAATGAAGCATTTCAAGTGGCTGCAATGATTTAAAAATTTCCTCCTTCGTGGAGAAATTTAAGAACTATCTTAAGCACAAGCGCAATGAAATGAAGTTGGAAGATCTTGTGATACGTCTCAAGATTGAGGAAGATGACAAAATAGTCGAGAATAAGTCTCGTGGAAATTCAACGATCATGGGAGCTAATATCATTGAGGAGAATACTCCAAAAAGTAAGAAGAGGAAGAGGTCTTCTGGACAGACTAAGGAGCAGAACAAAAAGAAATTCAAGGGCAACTGCTACAATTGTGAAAGAGTTGGTCAGAAAGCCCCTGATTGTCGTCTCCCGTAAAAGGATAAGAAGAAGGGACAAGCCAATATAGTGGATAATAATGATGACATTGATGATCATTATGCAATGCATTCGGAATGCAACTTAGTTGGAAATCCGAAAGGGTGGTGGATTGAATCTGGAGCCATTCGACATGTTTGTGCCGTCAAAGAAGCATTTGCGACTTACTCTATTGCTGGTACCGAAGAAGAGATTTCCATGGGAAATAATGCAACAACCAAGATTGAAGGTTATGGGAAGATATTCCTGAAGATGAATTCCGGCAAGGTGTTAACGCTCAACAATGTTCTTCATGTTCCTACTATTAGGAAGAATTTAGTTTCTACTTATTTACTTGTGAAGAATGGATTCAAATGTGTATTTGTTTCTGAAAAAGTTGTTGTAAGAAAGAATGAAATGTATGTTGGAAAAGGCTACCTCGCGGAGGGCCTGTTCAAACTCAATGTAATGGTTGTTGACAATATGAATAAAATTTCAGCTTCTTCTTATTTATTGGAGTCAAATGATTTATGGCATATTCGTTTAGGACATGTCAATTATAAAACCTTGCGAAAATTAATTAATTTAGAAGTATTGCCTAAATTCGAGTGTAATAAATAGAAATGTCAAATATGTGTTGATCTAAGTTTGTAAAAAATCCTTATAAGTCTGTTCAAAGGAATTCAAATCCTTTAGACTTAATTCATATCGACATGTGCGATATGAAGTCGACACATCTCGAGGTGGAAAAAGTATTTTGTTACTTTTATTGACGATTGAACTCGATATTGTTATGTTTATTTGCTTAATAGTAAGGACGAAGCAATTGAAGCATTTAAGCAATACAAGAATGAAGTGGATAATCAATTGAATAAAAAGATCGAAATGATTAGAAGTGATAGAGGCGGAGAATATGAATTTCCGTTTGCAGAAATATGTTCGGAATATGGAATTATCCATCAAACTACTGCACCTTACACACCTCAATCCAACGGAATTGCGGAAAGGAAAAATCAGATATTAAAGGAAATGATGAATTCTTTATTAATAAGTTCCGGATTACCGTAGAGTTTGTGAGGGGAAGCTATCCTTACAGCTAACCGAATACTCAACAGAGTAACCCACAATAAAACTCAATTTATTCCATATGAAAAATGGAAAGGAAGAAAACCTAACTTGAAATATTTCAAAGTTTGTGTGTGTGGGGGGGGGGGGGGCCTAGCAAAAGTACAAGTTCCTTTACCTAAAAGGGTTAAAATCAGACCAAAAATAGTAGATTGTGTTTTAATTAGATATGCTACAAACAGTAAAGCATGTCGGTTTTTGGTTCATAAATCCGATAATCCCGAGATTCATGTTAATACGATAATGGAATCAGATATGCTGAATTCTTTAAAAGCATCTATTCATATAAAACTGAATGCGAGTCATTAAGTGAAATACCTAAACGACCCCGGGAAGAACCAAAGGAAAATACTCCAAGTGTAGAAGCTCCAAGAAGTAACAAACGTAAAAAAACATCTACTTTTTTTGGACCAGATTTTGTGACATTTTTGCTTGAAAATGAACCTCAAACTTTTAAAGCAGCTATGTCATCTTCTGATTCAGCATTTTGGATAACCATACATGGGAATTGGTTGATCTTCCTCCGAGAAATAAGTCTGTAGTTCGGAATGGATCTTTAAACGAAAAATTAAAGCTGATGGTACTATTGACAAATATAAGGCAAGACTTGTTATCAAAGGTTATAAACAAAAGGAAGGCCTTGATTACTTTGACACTTACTCGCCAGTAACGAGGATAACATCTATTAGGGTGTTAGTGGCACTAACGGCCGTGTATGGCCTTGAAATACATCAAATGGATATTAAAAAAACTTTCTTAAATGGAGAATTGGAGGAAGAGATTTACATGGAACAACATGAGGGTTTTGTGGTTCTTGGTAAAGAAAAGAAAGTGTGCAAACTTGTTAAGTCACTTTATGGACTTAAACAAGCACCCAAACAATGGCATGCCAAATTTGACCAAACGATTTTGGCAGGTGGGTTTAAAATCAACGAGTGCAACAAATGTGTTTACATTAAAAACACTCCAGGTCATGTAGTCATTGTTTGTTTATATGTTGATGACATGTTGATAATGAGAAAAAATATGGTAGATATAAATGCTACAAAGTGCATGTTAGCTAGCAAATTCGACATGAAAGACTTAGGAGTTGCTGCTATGATCTTAGGAATCAGAATTCACAAGACTCCATAAGGTCTAGCATTATCACAGTCTCACTACATTGAAAAGGTACTTGACAAGTTCAAGTATTTGGATTTCAAAAGTGCCAAGACTCCAATTGACGTGAGTTATGCACTTCAAAAGAATGAAGGTGAAAGTGACTCACAACTGGACTATACAAGAGTATTGGGAAGTTTGATGTATATCATGAATTGTACACGACCAGATATAGCATGTGCTATTAACAAACTGAGTTGATTTACAAGTAATCCCAATCAAATGCATTGGATGGCAATGAAACGAGTTTTGGGGTATCTGAAACATACCCAAAATGATGCTTTGCCATATAACAAATATCCCTCCGTGATCGAGGGATATAGTGATGCAAATTGGATCACTGGATCATCTGAAGTTAAATCCACGAGTGGTTATGTTTTCACAATTAGGGGTGGAGCAGTGTCTTGGAAATCATCCAAACAAATGTGCATCGCCCGTTATATAATGGAATCTGAATTCATAGCTTTAGATAAGGCCGGTGAAGAAGCTGAATGGCTCCGGAATTTCTTGAAAGATATTCCATTTTGGCACAAACCTTTGGCACTTATTTGTATACATTGTGATAGTCAAACGACAATAGGCAGGGCTGGGAGCGTTATGTATAACGGAAAATGTCGTCATATACGACGGAGACACAATACCGTTAAAAAACTACTCTCTAGTGGTGTTATCACAACTGACTACGTAAAGTCAAGAGATAACGTGTCAGATCTACTTACAAAAGGACTATCTAGAGAGGCAGTTAAAAGATCATCAAAGGGAATGGGGTTAAGGCCTAGGACTCATCATGGCGGTAACTATACTTAGCAGACTGGAGATCCCAAGTGCTAGGTTCAAAGAGATCAAACAAAGTTATGAATGATGGTTCAATATTGTCAAATAACTCAACCTATTCTCGTGATGAAGACAATGTTCAAATATCGAGGTAAAGCATTAAGGATTTTTGATGAGTCAATAAAGCTTAAAGCCTTTTAATGATTTGCTAAGTCTGGCAGGATATGACCAGATAGTGCGTCTTTAGGATTACACGTTTAGGAATCATCTATGTGAGTGTGAAGCGTAAGCCGCTTCAAAGGGAGTGAAAGTAAAGGCCCATTCTCTAAGCACTCATGAAACCAGGCGGTGTTCGTGGCTGAAACGAACACAACCGTGAGAACTATAGATGGTTAAGGATTGATTGTGTGACTTATGTTGTCTAGGTATACAAAAAATCTCGACGGTTCAAAGATATAAAATCAACCGATTGACCGAGTATATCCGATATAAATTCACTACGGAAAGTTCAAAGGGAAACCTACTTATCCAGATGGAATTAATTCTTGCATGTAAAACACACACACGTCCATGCATTCCTTTATTTTATACCCATTCCCCATTCATGTGGGGGATTGTTGGGTTTTAAGCTTGGTAAAGCTTAATTTAAAGCTTGATGTAGCTTAAAGAGGGTTAGTGGAAAATTGAGGGAAAATGAAATATTTGAGTTTCCCTCCTTGCCAAAGGTACATTGTCCCATATTGGAGGAAGAAAGACTTTTGATGGGTATATATTCAATTTCTCTTCTTCTAGCTCTTAAAGAACTGAGAAGAAGGCAAGCCTTGCGCCATCGTCGCTAGTTCGCTCGGCTCGACTCGGCTTCGGCTTCGGCTTCAGATTCAGATTTGGATTTAGATTTGGTCAAAGATCGCTTGATTGATTAATATATTTGGACAAAATTCCTTTCAAATTATTTAATTAATAAATTTAATAATTAATGAAAATTCAATCCGGAATAACCCATGACCCGCGACCCCGTCCGGTCCGGTCCATTTTTTCCCAGATTATTTTAAATGTATTTTTAATTTTCCCGTAATATTCACACCTGTTCCAACAGCTATGGATGTTCTGAAAGGTTGCAAACCTTTTCAGAATCAGTGCAAAATGGTCTATAAATATGCTTTGAATCCCAAAATTTTTACTTACTAAATTTTCTGATTATCTTCTTCTTCTTCTTTTTCTGCACAATAATTTTCCACTGTGTCTTACAGCCTTCGAGTGGTTTGCTGTTACATCGGCGTTTTTGGCACCAATACGCTGGTGAGTTAAATCGTTCTATCCTGGGAGGATAATATTCCAACACTTCGGGTACTTGAAGGGAATAATTTTCTTAAGGTCCCACTATGTATTCAGTGGGCTCGATTTATTCCTATACTGATTTCAGAATTTCTTTCGTTAAACTAGTGTTACTAACTTTCTGTTTCTGTTTATTTTTCAGAAAGTTTAATGGTTTAGTTATTTATTACAGCAATACAGATTAACTAACAGTTTGCACCCTAATTACTTTATTTTACTTGTGTTTGAGCTTAAATGATGGTGAATTGTATTCATTCCTATATGGTATAAATACACTATAAATATATTTTTGAAGGGAGATTCGACCAAGGAGAGTTTTGAAGAGTTACCACGAGTTGAAGACACAAGAATTCATCAAAATTCTTGCCAACAATTGGTGCAATACGAAAATTTTTATCGTAAAATTGTCTTTGATGTTTTCTATGTTCTTAAACTTATTCGATGACTTTATCCATATCTATGGAGTAGTTCTTCCATAAGGTTTTGACGGATATGGTGTTTTGAGTGTTGTTTGTAGATTTAACTCTAGTCTAATTGCATAAATTCATTTATGGTGCTTTGAATTATTTGCGAATTTATTCACCGGTTTATTTAATCGAAAGAGGAATATTTTGGTGATTATATTTGCATTATATTGTTTGGTTTAATTTAGTGATTCTTCTAATTAATCGAGAAAGCTTTTGGAATTATTTATTGAACCAATTTAAGAGAATATTTGAGAGACGTTTTCCTAAAGACTAGTCCATTAACGTGTTCTTGCATATTTTCACAGTGCTTCATATTAGTTTATTCTGTAGAGTTCAGATTTAATCGAGAGAGGAATCTTAGCCTTATGTTTAAGCTAATCATCGAGTGAATTCGTGACAGTCATTAGAACACTATAAGTGAATTTAGACAGAGTTAGATCCCGAATAACTATCTTACACCTACCCTATCGTGGCCCTTATTTATCATATTGCTTACAATCCATTTTAGTCCAATTCTCACTCTCTGCGATCAATTTCAATTAGTCGTAATCTTAATTTAGTAGTTAATTCTAGTTAGTAATTACCTCAAATCAAGTGTTAATCATCCTGAATAGCAAATAAGTCATAAACTACTCGAACATTGTTTAAATCCAATCCCTGTGGAGACGATAATTTTAATATACTATCTTTGGCTAGAGAGAATTAATTTCTTTTTGTATTTTGCGATCTTCAGCTGTCGTCCCCGAGGAGGACATTTTGGGTGATCCCGCTGATGCGACGAGGCTGCTTCAGGATACAGTTACTCGAATAGGTGTATCCGGGCCTTCTTCGGGTGCAATTGTGTCTTCTCGGAGTCACTGATGTGTGGCTAGAATTCGTGATTTTAAGCATTATATACCTCGCATTTTATGTGCTTTAATGATAAAATACACGTCGTATGTGCTTAATATGGTTTATTTTATGTGTAGGTGAATTGGAAATGGAAACGGGGCTAAACGGATGCAAATACGTCGAAGAATACGCGAGAGGGGACACCCGGGGGATCGCCAGGCGCCAAGCCAAACAGCCTGGGGCAGCCTGGCGTTACCCAGGCGTTAGACCCAAAACGCCTGGGGGGACCAGGCGTTACCCAGGCCTTAGGGCTGTAACGCCTGGCCCTGTCTGGCCTTACCCAGGCGTTTGGGCTGAAACGCCTGGCCCCCGGGACAGTGAAAAATCGAGTTTTGACGGGTTTTAAGTGTTTCCAAGTTAGAATAGAAGTCTTTGAGATGTTTAGGGTTCATTCTAAACATATAAATAGACCCAAAAACATCACATTAGGGGGCTTATGCAGACTTAAGCAGAGATTCGACTGGGGATTCAACAGAGGATTCTACTGAGTTCTTCTTCTCTTTTCTTCTTTTAGTTTTATAGTTTATTCGTTCTAGAGTATTGGGTGTTACATGAATGTTGTAGTT